>CAUYLG010067414.1:0-67075 GCA_963573385.1 Cacajao melanocephalus
CCTTAATTCTAGAGAATTTAGATTCATAAAGATTTTGCAGGAAGGATTATGATTCTTTTTCTGGTTGGTTAGAGTTAATTTATATGAAGGAAGGAAAGAAGGGAGGGAGGAGGGAAGAATGGAGGGAGGGAGGAAGAAAGGAGGGAGGGCGGGGGAGAGGGAAGGTAGGAAGAAAGGAGGGGGGAAGGAAGGAAGTTAGGAAGGAAGGAAGGAGGGAGGGAGGGAGTGAAGGAAGGAAGTTGGGAAGGAAGGAAGAAGGGAGAGAAGGAGGGAGGGAGGGAGGGAAGAAGGGAGGGAGGAAGGAAAGGAGAGGTTTGAAAACTGTAGCTACTCAGTTTATTTGGTGTGGAGAAATTCTAAATGCAAGGTATGCATGCATTTAATCTGTAATGATCTGCAGCCATACATAGCAATTTAAGATGACACCAAATTTCAGTTGCTGAACAATCCATTGTTTAGAAATCGATTGAACATTTAAACTCAGGGCATCATGGAAAGCTATGTAGACCATGATTGGAGACTAGCATTGATAAAGTATCACACAGAGAGAAGTGAAGGCATCAACAGCATGCAGAAAATTCAGTGCTGATCTATAGGAGATGAGACGGCTTATCACAAGATAGGCATGCATTTCCAGACTTTGCTTTACCTTGTCATAACAGGATTGTGAATACCGTATAAATGATCTTTATGATAACCATTATTACCATTTTCCATACTGTAACAAAATAAATACACCAAAAACACCATGTTATCTCTAAGATGAAGTATTTACACCATGGATTACAAAGACAATGTAATGGTCATGAAAGTAACAATTTGTTAAATCAAAAACAAATAAAAAAGAAGACAAATGAATAATTTACATTTTGCTTCTTTTAAACTTCAAAGACCAAATGACTACTTTATAGATTAATAAACTTAGCATATAAAATTTCCATTGATTCATCAAGTATTTCTTGAGCACATTCTATGTGCCTGCCCTCTTTTTAAGAGGTGTTGCAATTTATTTTTGCCTGGACAGATCTGTTGTTACTATGTAATTTTAAGACATTAATAAGTTTAAAGTCCAGTAATAATAATATAAACCTCCCCCATCCCACCTAGAAATATAGTTTTTTTTTTAAAAAAGTCTTACTTTTTCATGGGTATAGTTTCAACACTATAAAATACAAAAAAAGGAGATGAAATTAATTTTTTAAATTATTATTAAAGCTCAGCAACTACATCCCCCACATATTTACTTTAACGCAGATACAGACAGTGCAAATTCAGGAGAGACCCATGTTGAAAGATGAGCGAAGTGAAAAATGAGGCATACAAATTCACCAGACACAGAATGAGGGGCAGACCACCCAGCCAAAATGGAAAGAGTAAAAACAGTTATCATAAAGTGAAGTGCCAGGTCCCCGAGAGAGAGGAACTGCAAACAAGAAATAAAAAGGCTGGTTAGGGAAGCTGAGAGGATTAAGCAAGAGGAAAAAAGTAATTAAAACAAGTATAGAAAAATCAGTACTAAGAAAAAAAATCTACCTGAACAGAAATGACCTAACGACTTAAAAAAAAAAGGAAAAGAAATCAAGTTTAACCTCATCAGAGCTCATCTTTAGCAACTCTTTGAAGAGAGCACCACCTAAAAAATGATCCCCATGTCTGCGGAAGCCCGCATACTTACTCATCGTACACGTCCTCTGAATCCATTCGACGATAGTACTTAGCCAGTTTTACCGCAAAAATTAGAGCAGGAAGTAAAAATACAGTAGCTTTTCCTATGCCAAACCAAAACAAATTCTAGGAAAAAAAAAATCAGGAGAATTAAATGTTTGAAGATGGGAAATGGAAAAAACAGTTGTTCAGGGAATTTTCTTTGGAATTTTAAAAAAAAATGAATTGTCATTAATTCTTTAAAACCATTTGAGAATGTTATGTGAACCAGGCACTTTGTGAAGTGCTACTCATATTGTTAGGATTCGTTTCGTATTTCTAAAAACCTTGAGTAGATCCTATTATTATGCTTATTTTATAAAGGAGGAGCAGAAGCAGCAAGAGGTAAAGCCAGGATGTGAATCTAGTCCACTCCAACCTAACTTGTAACCACCCCAGATGAACTTTCTTTGTTTCCTGACTGTCCAGGACTCAGAGCATAGATGGCCAGCAGGTTTGAGTTTCAAACCCTCTTATGAGTTGTTTGTTATTAAGATGACAAATTAACCCTTCTGGCTTTGTTCTGCATCTGAGCAGTTGGTATGCCTGCATCTTCATTCCATAACATTACTGTGTCAAGAAGTGAGAACGAATGCATACTGCATACTAGGGTCTCAATCAGTGTTCCATGTTTAATTTAACCAATCTTGAAGGTAGATAGAAGGTAGATGACCATCTTTTGTCTAAAGAGCAATGTTAAAGTATTCTTTTTTAAATAGTGGCCAACACTTGTAAGTCAGATTTCACATGTAAACCTGGATTTATGTCTTTTCTTGAAAAATCTTTTGTTCCATCTCTTAACATTGAACCCTTGTTCCCAGAAAGCAATAGTCTGGAAGTGGTTCTTCCTTCAAGGGGACATTTGTCCTCAGTGGCGACACAGTCTACACCACTCACTTCTGCCAAGTGATATTCCAGTGATTTAACATTATGGACAAATCAGGACAAACACACAATGCATAGATGTCACGGGCTGAATGCCACTCTGGCCGGCATCATACACTTGACCTGCTGTGTAAATCTACAGCCTGCCAAGTTACTATGTAAGTTCAAGTCTGAGGATATCCCTCCCTTAGGATGATGCTGTCAGTAACACTAGAACGACTCTAGCCCACCATGAGACCAAATGCCACTGGGAAATAACAGCTGCTTGACCCTCACAGCTAGACCCTACATTTCTACTTTCCTCCTGGATGAGTTCAGAATTACAGAGGCGGCAACTCTTGGCTCCTAGTTTCCAGCCAATTTGTTCTCCCTTCCCTCTATGTTCTGTTATTAGTAGATTTCTGTTTTCAACCTTGTTTTGAGAAGTGTTATAACTTTATAACAACCCTATCCTTTTTCTGGAAGCTACCTCAATCCTTCTGGGAACAATCGAGATACAAAAGAAAGACGTTAGCCCGTCCACAGTCTATCTTATTGACTAAACGGATGCAAGAGCTCTTCCTTATGAGGTAAACCATCTGCTAATAGCTCCAGCCTGTGATATTCCTGAGCAGCCTCTAGGCTTCCCCTCTGTCCCTGGTGATCTGTGGAGAGGCAACCGGTACTCAGGTAGTTCGACTGAATGGCGGTGGGGGGGTGGTGGAGGCTGGGCATCAACCAGAGATATGTCAATGTAGAATCAAGCAGGTTGGCTCTGGACTCCCGTAATGAAGGCTTCGGCCAAAGCTGGCAGCAGGGGCCACCAAGCACAGGGCACAAAAGGTAGCTGCAAGAGGAAGGAGGCATCCAGAAAGCAGGGCCTAGGGTCTGCGTGGTTAGGACAGGGGCAGAATCCTTTTCACTTAGCCTTGAAAGTCCCTCCAGCAGACAGATAGACAAGTGAACAAGGGAGATGGACAGACGGGCAATAGGGATGAACTGTGACAGAGAGCTACCTGACAATGCATCAGTGATCCTCTGTGCCAGGTATGATGCCAGACAACAGGGACATAGCCTTGAATGTGCTGGTGACTCATGGAGTGGAGAATCTAGAGTGTGCTGGAGGGACAGGTCTTCATCAAAGAAACATATAAATATATAATTGAGACAGCAATAAAATCTCCAAAGGAAAAGCATAGAGTTCTACGGGAATGTGGAAAAGGGAGCACAGCCTAGTTTGGGGGATCAGAAAAGGCTTCGTGGAAAAAAGACACGTTTGAGTGAGGACCTGAAGAGTGAACAACAATAGTAGTGAACATTCACTGAATGTTGATGTTCCAACCAGGGTTCAGGGCTTTACAAGTGACCTCTCACTGAACCATCAAAACAGCCCCATGCAGGCGAGAAACTCAGAAAATTTCAATAATTTTTCAAAGTCAGAGTTCTGAAAATGTAGAAGTGGAATTTTAATTCAGAGTTGGTGTTCTTTACCTTCGTGTTACACGTTCTAGAGGAGTTAAGTCTAGTGGGGAGTGGGTAGGTGGGAAGGGGAAGAGGAGAGAGATAGAAAGGCGGCGTGTGCCCATCTCCAGTCCAGGCAGAAGAAACGGTATGTGCAAAGGCCCTAAGGTGGGGAAATTGAGATGTATTTGATGAAGTGAAAGATGAGTGTGTCTGAAGCACAGAAAGAAAGGCAGGCAGGCAGAGAGCACACAGCGAGATCTGGAATGGGGAGGCTCAGCCATGCAGAGCCTAATGTGGCCTATGAAGGATCCTGATCTTTATGTAGCAACGGGAAGTCACTGAGGTACTTTCAGCAGAGGAAGGGAGAGGATTCACTCACAGAGAGTCAGCATCTGTTGAGGAGAGAACAGAGCCGAAGCTTAAGCCTGATTAACTGGAACTTACCATCCCAACAGTCACATTTCCAAGGGCTTTTTAATGACAAATGAAGTTTGGTGCAACTTTGGGGTTGTATATGTAGTTGTACTGAGTATTTGTTTGAAGATTAGCGATATGCACACCCGTGACTGTCTTTCTGATTATTCTGAACTAATAGGAGTTTTCTCCCTGAAGGTCTCCTGAATTCTGTAAATATAATCCCAGTGAGGAATGAAGATAAGCGCATAGGACTTTGACTTTTCTAGTCTATCAGCATCTCAATACATTGACCAAAATATTAGATTTTTGGTTTTGGATTCTCTTAAGCAGAAAACAAATATTAGAGGGTGTAACATAATCCAGAAAAACAACCAAAGATGATGGATTCATTGCGTCTTCTTTTGAAAGATGAAATCTTACCAAAGGGTCAATAACGTAGCTACACAGAAAGACATCAACAGCAGTATCTAGAGCGGTGGCCACAGGTTTGCAGGATGCCACTTTCTCACGGATCTGGGGGGGTGGAAACATAGGCAAACTTTGAGCCACATCCAAAAAAATCCACAGGAATGAGATGTGCCAATTACTTTTGACTTGGCATCACAAAAAGGATCTCCATGTCCTCCAAGACAGGGGTCCTCAACCCCTGGGCCACAGACGGACCAGCTAATACCAGTCCATGGCCTGTTAGAAACCCAGCTGCACAGCAGGAAGTGAGCGGCAGGTGAGCGAGCAAAGCTTCACCTGTATTTACAGTTGCTCCTCATCGCTCGCATTACTGCATGAGCTCCGTCTCCTGTCAGATCAGCAGCAGCATTAGATTCTCATAAGAGCATGAACCCTACCGTGGAATTGCACATGCGAGGGATCTAGATTGCGTGCTCCTTATGAGACTCTAATGCCTGATGATCTGTCACTGTCTCCCATCACTCCCAGATAGGACCATCTAGTTGCAGGAAAATAAGGTCAGGGTCCCCACTGATTCCACATTATGGTGAGTTATGTGATTATTTCATTATATATTACAAAGTATTAATAATAGAAATAAAGTGCACAATAAATGTAATGCCCTTGAATCATCCTGACACTACCTCTACCCCTGGTCTGTGGAAAAACTGTCTGCCATTAAACCAGTCCCTGGTGCCAAAAGGGTTGGGGACCACTGCTCTAAGACATGGAGCTGACAGCTGATTTGCACGGATGAGTTCTCCTGCATGTACAGTTGCAGTTAGCCCTCTGTATCCCTAAATTCCACATCCATGGATTCAACCAACCACAGATTAAAACATATTCAGAAAAAAAATGGACAGTTGCTTCTTTACTGAACATGTACAGACTTTTTCTTGTCATTATTCCTGAACCAATACAGTATACCAACTGTTTACATAGCAAGTACATTGTATTAGGTATTACAAGTAATCTAGAGAGATTTAAAGTATACAGGAGGATGTGCATAGGTTATGCTTAAATAGCTATACCTTTTATATAAGGGACTTGAGCACCCAAGGATTTTGGTATCTGCAGGGGACCCTGGAACCAATCACCCATGGATACTGAGGGACAATTGTATATATTTTAAAGCAAGATCCTTATTTTCTCTGAGCCATGGTTTCCAGTTTCCTCCATTTGTTTTGGAACAGTAAGACCCAATCTACAGGACTCCTGCAAGAATTTAAAAGTTATTGTGCCCAGCATAGTGTTTTAGTTCAAATTTGTTGCCTGATCCCTTTGTTGCCTGACAAAGGGGGTGGAAGAAAATGGAAGAATTGCATATGGCAAAGGTGAGCGAAGGGGACCCAGGAGGTGGCTGTCCTCTGACCTGGTGGGTAGCCCTGGAAGTCTTGGTCCTGCACTTCAACATCCTCCTACCAAATTACAGGAAATTTAATTTCATTTCTTCCAGATTTTACCCTAGAGAATGACTATCCTAAAACATGACCCCCCTTAATGTTCATAAGAGATAAACTACTTACAGAGAACTCGATCCACTGCAGATAATGTTCAAAATATCCTATTATTGTTCTCCCATACTTCTTAGTTTCCTAGAAAGAAACAGAAGATTAGTAGAAAATGAAGCAAGCATACTTAAACATTATGCATATTTAATCTGTAACAATCACATGCCCACTTACTGACACGCTTATTTTAAAAAAGAAGACTCACCTCAATAATAACAGAGGAAATATTGTTTGTGATGAAGTTCTGAGCAAAATCCAGAGAAGTTAGAATCCTGGTCACTTTCTCCTGAAAAACACAGCCAGAGTCATCAGGGTATCAAGTCATACAAAGATTTAATTAGACAATTTGCATATTGAATCAAGTATCGTAACTCAGCCCCACAACACCATGACCTGGACCTGCTAGTTAAGAGGAAGACAGAACCGACCCAGCTCCCTGAAGCAGGGAAGGAGATGAGCTGAGAGGGAGCATTTACTCTGGGCCAGACACCGGGCTAGTCCTTGATAGGAACGGCCTTGTTGGATATTCACAATGAGGCAGGAAGGAAGGTACTGTTGGTTAGGCTCCCTTCACAGATGAGGCAGCTGAGCCTCTTCAAGATCACTACCCTGGGGAAGCACAGGACAATGCCGGGATTTGCACTGAACTTTGTTTTTCACCACAAAGCCCATGCTCTTTGAACCACGACACATGCAAAGACGAGTCCTGTCCTCTGCCAACCCACATGGCAGCCTGGTGCAAATTGGAAAAGGGGCCGCTTCTGCCCAGGGACCTCAGTGCACAGAGCCTGGCAAGTGAGTCAATGACCAGTTTCTGCCCTCACTGTCCTCCTTGGCTGGGCCCCTCATGAAAGGCCTTGCACCATTGCACACCATTGCCCTGTGCACAGAGGGAGCAAAGCACCTGCACGTAGTCACTAATGTGTTTCCAGGTTCCTCTGGCATCACACACACACACACACACACACACACATGCACCACACTCTTATGAAACGGCAACTGTGATTAGAGGCATAGGGAGGGTCCTGGAGAAGAGTAAACCTAAACATCTTCATAGGAGCTGAGCCATGATGTTGGTCTCACTGAGAAAAGTGGAAGGAGAAACATTTAGTTTTATCCTTTGGGGCTGATACCCAAAACCTCTCATGGACAGGCTATTCTGTTCAATTAAAAAAATATATCTGAGTTGCCTATTGGTACTGTAGATACAGATGAATATGACACAGACTTGCAGCTCCCTGTCAGCTGAGGGAATGCTTGCAGCCCACAGGTGGCCCCTGGGGTAGATTGCATTCACTATTCAGGATTTTTGACACCCTCCTTGGAGTGGCTTCCCAGAGTGTGGAGTATACTTCTCCAGCCAGATGACGATGGGCATGATCATGTGACTTGCTTTGGCCAATGGAATGCTAGTGAAGGGGGAGGGTGCCCGCTGTGAGCAGTGGCTTAAAGGATAGGCTGTGCCTCCATTCATCCCCTGAACTCCCGTCCTCCACTGTGAGGACATGAGGTGCCCCAGACAGGAGCTCCTCCTTCAGACTGGGTCTCTCAATGGGAAGATATATAGAGAAGCCTGCTGTCAAACCAGCAGGGAAAATGAACGTTTATACTTAGAAGGCACTGAGGTTTAGGATGGTTAGGATGCATTATCTCTGTAAAAGTGACCAATGTGCCTTCTAAGCTTGCATCCTACACATGAAAACAGATTTCACCCACATATCTAATAGCCTGCTAAGATGAGCTCTGCACTTACAGAAGTACATGTCGAAAGGAAATAGTAGGAATACCCAATTTGGTATTTAAAATGGGTAGATAACCGAGACTTTTTTTTAACTTAGAGTATCTACAAAAATCTACATTTCTGGAATTCTTTGTGTGGTATTTTATAACAAAATCCCATGACAGAAAACAAAGTAAACCCTTACCAACAATCCATTGCTTGTGCGTTGAAGTATCTTGACACTTTGGTATACAGTGCTCTGGTGAACATAGATAATGTTTTCAAAATTATTACATGAAGCAACCAGATCACATAGCTTGTGTCCTCCCCTCCCACAAGATAGCCATCAAATCTGTCTTTACACTGTAATGGTTTCATTCAAGAAAAAACAACCAACACAATTAACAGTGTGTACCTTATATGCCTCTGGTGTAAGAAAACCTGAAGAAAAAATTCAGGATATGTATCCTGAAGCTGTGAGGGATAGCAAATCACATGTGAGGCATCCCAGAAATCCCTTTGAATTAGGTTTGGTCAAAGTGAAAGGCATTATTTAAAACAGAGCCTGCCCTGTGAGAGTGGTTAACCTGAATGGTTAATGTTGGCAAACTTTATCTGTAAAAGGCCACAGTAAACACTTTAGGTTTTATCTGCCATCGTCCCAACTACTCAATTTTGCCCTTGTAGTCAAAAGCAGTCACAGAGAGTTTGCAAATGAGTGGGCGTGGCTGTATTCCAATAAAACTTTATTTATAAAAACCCACGGGAGGCTGAATTTGGCCTGCAGGCTGTAGTTTGCAGGGGCCCTAGTTTGCCAATCCCTGATTTAGATCATAGGTCACACGTACAAAACAATTTGCTTATTTGTGGACAGGTCTCCCTAGCTCTGAAAAGGCCAGAGTCCTGTGTACTTGGAAAAAAAGCATTTAAGAAAAATGCAGGCTGGGCACGGTGGCTCACACCTGTAATCCCAGCACTTTGGGAGGCCGAGGTGGGCAGATCACGAGGTCAGGAGTTCAAGACCATCTCGGCTAACATGGTGAAACCCCATCTCTACTAAAAATACAAAAAATTAGCCAGGCATGGTGGCAGGTGCCTGTAATCCCAGCTACTTGGGAAGCTGAGGCAGGAGAATCGCTTGAACCCAGGAAGTGGAGGTTGCAGTGAGCTGAGATCGTGCTACTGCACTCCAGACTGGACAGCAGAGTGAGATTCTGCCTAAAAAAAAAAAAGAAAAAAAAATGCAAAAACAGCTTAAAATATTAACTAATTTGTGTTAGGCATAAACAAGTGTATAGAAAATTGTAAAGAGCATAGGACACAGATTAAGAAAATTCAGTGAGAGGACTTTGTGAATAGTCTAATCAATTAGGAAATCAAGACAGAAAAAAGAGTATTGGGAACTAGTTCTGAAAGGTTTGGATGTTGGGATATTCGGATGTTGGAGCTGAGTGGATTTACTTGCTTCTCCAAAACTGAGCAAGCTGATTTAGTAACGCAATTTCGACACACTTCTCTCCTTGACGGCTACAAACACGGCCCCCACACAAGCATAATAATACTTCCTCCTCTTTACTGAGCTCCTCTGAGGTCAGGTCCTTCATCTTCATAAACAGGTAAGAGCAAGGCAATTACTGATCCCACCATTTTTACATGAGGAAACTGAGAAGCTACAATAGTTTAGAGAGCTGGAAGCAGAGTTTAAAAGCAGGTCTGTATGACTCCAAAGTCCATGCTCTTTCTTTGCTAGAAAATGTTGTTTATTGCATTAAGGAAAGAAGCCAGAAGATCGTGAGAAGCAAATGGAAAGGATGGAAGAGACTCCCATCGAGACAGTGGAACGGGCTAAGTGGATGTACACAGAGAAGCATTTAACCTCACCTTCATGTATTTCTAGACAAAGTTTGGAGAAAAAGAATGGAAGAATAAGTGACAGTGAGTCCTCAGCACTGTAGCTAAATGTGGGGCGTAGGAGGGCCTGCTCAGAGCAATGGAAACTAGAGCAAGTTGGAGGAAATAGCCACGGAATTTATCTAACTGTTCACACTCATATGAAAAAAGGAAGGGAATAAGAAGAAGGTGGTGCAATTTTTTTTGTCTAAAGGCCAGCTCAACTGCTGGAGCTGAGGCCAGTCAGCTGGGACCTATGAGAGATAAGCATATGTCATAAGGCTAAGTGAAAGCCAGCTAGCTGCAGGGAATTTGCTCATGTCACGGTGAAATACAATGTGTTGTTGACTGTTACCAGTGATTGTTCTATAGGAAGGACCCGTTGCTGGTGAATCGTTTTAATAGTCTGTGCATCTCTTTTCAGGGAGTTCCTCAAATTTCCTGGGGGCTACAAAAAGAATAAAAAACAAAGATCAATACTATCCTTCCAGACTCAAAGTACTCTCGCTCTACTCTCAGGGGCCTGTGCAGCCAGGAGGGATGCTGACGTGAGGCATACAGCCTTCCTTGTGTCATGATGGCTGTGAGCGGGCATGGGGGCTGGTGTGAGGGGCAGTGCCAAGACACTCCTTCAAATCACAGATCCATGGGCTCTCAGCAATAACCCACACTCATGCACCCTTCCTGAGTGCCAGAGGCTATGTTATCTCCACCTCACCATGATACAGCCACTATCAGTTTCCCATTTTACAGGTGAGAAAACCAAGGCTCCATGAAGAAATTTTTATTTAACCCACGCTCAGTTAGTGTTTATTAATGAATAACAATCCTATGAGGTAGGATACCATTACCCCATTTTACAGATGAGGAAACTAAGGCAGAAGGGAGAAATAACTTGCCCAAGCTCCTATTATTAATAAGAGGCTGAGTCAAGACTTAAACCCAGGTCTTCCTCAAGAGCCCAGGTTCCTTGTCACCATGGTGTGCTGCTTCTTGGATGGGACTAACTAAGGCCAAGTAGTCACCAACCAGCAGAGGAGTTGAAAGGGGATGTTTATGGGGCTCATGTGGTGTCTCTGCCTTCTCTCATCAGTTACTATCAGTAATTCAAAGCAACACATGGCATCTTCCTCTCATAGCCCCAGGTACTATTCCCTATACTGCAGGAAAACAGCCTGCGTACATGGGTGGGTGTGTTTAGAAGTGGAGGGGTTAACAGGAGTGGAAACAGATCCACAGCTAAAGCAGTGATGGTGCCCACACTCGGAGCAGAGGGTGGGAGGCTGCAGTAACCTTGAAATAGAAGGCAGGTGGGACTCCGGACCAGATTGAAGACTGGCAGAAACCAAGAAGAGGATACCAAAGTACCTCTCCCTGTCCATCACCATAAGGCATGCTCACCCCAGTACCATGACAGTTTCCCATTGCCATGGCAACGCTGGGAAGTTATCACTCATTTTCTAGCAATTGCTGAACAACCCACCCCTTAATTAGCATTCCATTAAAAGTGGTTATAAATAAGACTGCAAAACTGTCCCTAGGCTGCTATTCTCTGCACACTGCCTATGGGGTAGCCCTGCTCCAAAAGAGCACGGTCTCTAAGCTGTATCACCTCCATTGCCTCAATAAAGCAGGTTTCACCTGCCCTCCATCAACCTGATGCCGTCCTGGCAACATTCAAGGCTCAGAGAGGTTTGGGCCACATGGCAACGGCTGCGGATGGAAACTTAATGACAGACACAAGAGAGGTGTTCATGAACAAGGGATTACTCGTGATGTGAGGAACCTCGTCAGTAGCTTCCCTAAGAATGGTACTGATATTTGACATCTACAACTACTACGGTATTTAACCGGACAATCCGAACTCACCAAACGATTTGCTTTTGCTTCTAGATCATATGCAAATGATAAAAGATTCACTCCTGCAGGGGATTTACCAGTCTACAATAGAAGTGAAAAAAATTGTGTTATGGATATGGGATCTTTAAGCCTTAACAGCATCTAGTAGGCAACAGATTATACATGGATGGATAGCCATAAAGTAATCATGTAAGGTCAGAAACTCTTGAACAGGTGGCAACATTTGCATTCTTATTGATACATATAAAGCCATATTTTTATTCCATCATATTATTCAACTACGAAAAGGAAGAAGTACAAACACACGTTATAATGTGGGTGAACTGCAAACGCATGCTAAATGAAAGAAGCCAGACACCAAAGGTTATATGTTATATAATCCTTTAAAAAAAATATATCCAGACTAGGTAAATCCATCTAAAAAGACCACAGATGGGTGGTTGTCAAGGGTTTGGGGAGGAGGAAATTAGGGCAACTGCTTTAGGGTTTGGTTTAGGGTGATGAAAGTGTTTTGGAACTACATAAAGGCAGTAGTGGTGCAACACCGTGAATGTACTAAACGGCACTGAATTGCTCACTTTAAAATGGTTAGTCTTAAGTGAATCTCATTTTAATTAAAAAAAAAAAAAAGCAAAACAGAAATACACATCTGAGGCTCTAATTTCCCCCAAAAGATCAAGCATGAACACATGCGTCATACCTGAGCCAAATAGGTGTCATAATTCATTCTGTCTATTCCGCAAGCAGCAAAATCTTGAAGGTTTTTTCTTCCTGCTGCACCCAACAGAAAGATGTTGAAATTCACCTTCAGATTTTCCAATTCATTGTTTATGCTTTCAGTATGCTGTAAAGAAAGGAAGTTATAAATCAATCCCTTATCCTCCAAGAATGTCATAAACTGAATGCTTTAAAAGAGCAATAAAAGCCAGACATGGTGGCTCATGCCTGTAATCCTAACACTTTGGGAGGCTGAGGTGGGAGGATCACTTGAGCGCAGGAGTTCAAAACCAGCTTGGGCAACATAAAGAGACCTTGTCTCTATTTAAACAACAACAACAACAAACTTTTAAACATACATTTAAAAAATAAATTAAAAAAGAGCAATCAAACCATAAAGGACAAAAACAATACGTGAGCACTTGACTACTTGACTGGCATCTCTTTCTGGTACTTCCCATCCTGTTGTTTTCCCATCTCTTTCTTTATGGGTCCCATGGCTTCTAAGTCCCCAGCTTTGACAAACAGAGATGCTGAAAGGGACAGGGTAGGCTGTCATTCCAGGGAAGGGACCAGCACACACAAGAGCTGGGAGAGGGAAGAAATGAGAGACAGCATTTGGGAATAGTGTTTAGTTATTTGGGCAGATTATGGAAATGTGGTGGTTGACTCAGGGTTGTGCTGATAGTCGGCAGTTTCCAGTAGCATGGAGTGCCTGCATGTCCCAGGCAACCCCTCCAACTGCTACCCACCACAGCACACAGAGAAGTGACCCACAGCATGACGGGCATCTATTTAGGGTTTAGTTTCAAAATTATGTGTGTTTAAAGTACATGTATGGAGTATTTAGAGAAGATAATAAACATTTTTTTTTAAAGATAGGGTTTCACCATGATGGCTAGGCTGGTCTTGAACTCCTGACCTCAGGCGATCCACCCACTTCGGCCTCCCAAAGTGCTAGGATTACAGGCATGAGCCACCGCGCCTGGCCGATAATAAACATTTTATATACAGCTTTCAAATACAGCTTTTCACATTTGAAAACCATCAAGCCATCATGGCCTCATGGTAACTGTAGCAGCAGTAGGCAGGCTGTGGGGGCTTGGGAACAGCCTCCTCCCTTGGGATCCCTTTGTTTCTGCTCTCATTCTGGAAACCCCAAAGAGAGAGAGAATTTAGAGAGGGTTCTCTAAATTCTTCCTGGCAGAAAGTCAGAAGAGGCCTCCAGGTATGGGGAGCGAGGTTGGTCTAGGCTAACGGCACCCTAGGCCTGGGCAGCTGAAACTCTTACTCCTTCTTCAGGCCAGTGTGCTCTGGAATGGCCTTTCCTCCAAGTCTTAAGACTTAAGACTGGGCTGTGGGCTCTGGCAAAGGAGAAGAGGAGGTTCTGTCGGCTTCCAGCCTTTGTTTTACTTCACACTGGAGTCCTGGGGCTACCGTGTGACTCATAAGGAAGGTGGATGGTGTGGACCATGCTCCTCCATGCTGAGTGCCCAATTTCAGGGACTGGCAGAAAGGGAGGCTGGTCTTGGAGTGAGAGACTTTTGTTCCTATAAAAGCATCTATACTCAGCAAAATGACATCTTTCCCTGTGAAGTGTCCATAGTGAGGCCCCTCTAGAGGCTCTTGCATAATCCACTAGAAAAACTCAAACCACAAGAAAGACAGCTGGTCGGGCAGTGAGAAAAGGTTTTGGAACCAAATAGAAGTGAATGTTACACAGCCATGTAAATATACCAAACATCGCTTTTAAATAGTTAATTTTATCTCATGCAAATTTCGTCTCAATTTCCAGAAAAGAAAGAAAGACACCTGGATTTGGTAAAAGAATGTGTTACATCGATTCCAATGACTAGTTCCAATTACCTCATTAATGTTGAGTCGTTCACTGATGTTGAAGCTGTTCTCCAGGTGAAGAGTGCCGTAAGTGCCTCTATTATTTTTGCAATCACTGTGGGAATAAACAGAGAAATCAGGACCTAGAAAAGCTGCTGCAGCTCCCTCTGTCCACAGCTAAAGATGACGAGAAAGGCTCACTGTTTCTCTTTGTTTAATCTGTGAATCCAGAAGTGGGGCTGGGTGTCCCCAGTGGCCACACAAATCCCCCAGCACCCACCACTTCTGACTTCTGTCCTTGATTTACTAACAGTCCTGTTCTTGGAAGAGATGCAATAGGATTGATAAATATATCTTTCCATCTGTCTCCTACGTGCCGTAGTTCTGCTGTGGACAAGTTTACAGATTGGGAAGAAATAAATTCTCATTAAAAAGAAAAACAATATTGCTAGAAAGAGATACACTGCAGAGTAGATTACGAACTTCATTAAATGATTCTATCAAGCTCTTGCCAAGAACATTTCTCCTCTGTATTTCCAGGGTTGAGCTGCACTGACTAAATATACGCTTAGATGTATATCCTCATGGTGAGGATAGAAATAGCGAGGAGCCGCAGACATCTTGATGGTCAGCACAGTTTGGCTGTAACCAACTCAGCCCCCTAGGTAAAATGGCCTCACCTCACCATGCCTCAATCTTATCTCTAAAATAGGAAAATTTGACTTTTTTAGACTTGACTGAGCTAAGAAGGGTAGGCCTCGTCGGATGTGTATTCCTGCCACAGAAATGGTGGCATCCAGGAATGTGGCATCTCTTCCTTGCCACTGCAGCCAGGGCCCTCTAGGCCGGAGGGATGCCTGGTAGAAGCAACTTTCCCACAACCCTAGGAGGTGAGACCCTTCTCTCCAGAGAACAAGTGGGTTGGTATTGCTGGAACCTAGAGTCTGATGCATGAACAACCAGAGGTGAAACTGGAGAGCTCTCAGGAGCCAGAATCACAGGGAGCTGGCATGCCCGGCCAAGACACTTGGCTTTGTCCTCTCAGCCTAGGGATGGAAGATGAGTTTAATCGTGCAGAGAAATGCCAATGGATTGCTAATGTCTGCCTAGAGCACGCTGTCCAGAAGGAGCCTGAGGCTCCCTGGGCTAAGCAGAAGACCTCAATTGACTATCAGTGTCTACCCTGAGTACAGGGGATGGGTACCAAACATGTTAGATGCCTCTGCCAGAGGCAATGGAGAAACAGGCAGGAAGTGACACAAGTGCTTGAGTCACATCACATGCTTGGAGGTTTTGAGGATGGAATGGGAACAAGGAGACCAGCTGGAAGCAGAGAGAGAGACAGAGAAGGAGACGATTTAACAAAGATTTAGAAGAGAATGCCTACAAGTCACATTAATAATACATGTTTGGGATGAAGTTCATTCTGAGTGTTGTCTCACTGCTCTAGAAGCTCAGTTTTCACTGCCACTCACTGAATAATGGAAACGAGGACTTTTCTCTGTCCTTTTACTTTGTATTCAGCCCCAAAGTGGTAGTGGGATTTTTAAATCTCCCAAAGGGCAGCCTACTGCCCCTACCTCCCTGCCTTTACCTGTGTCCCTCGGCCTAGGTACTTTTTCCTTCTCTTGGCCCAGCCAATGCCCACTAACCTGTTAAGAACAGCTTAGGTGCCATTTCCCTCAGGGAGTCCCTCCTTATCCCTCTGTCCCCACACTGCATAAGACACCGCCTTGGTGCTTCCATAGTGGCCTCACTACATTTCTAACATCTGTAAGTATCACCCTATTCTAGAACACTTTTGTACATATCTAACTCCCTGCATGGTTTTCCTTGACAGTAGGATCAGAGTCGAATTCAATTTTATATAACATCTCAGGTATCCTGTTACCTCCGGTCCTTGTATGATAATAAAAGTAGTTGTTAGCATGGTACCTAGCTCACAGAGTGGTGTGGATGTTAAAGAAATTTATACATCCAAAGTGTTTCCATCAGTCCTGGCATACATAAAGTGTTATGCAGGTGCTAGCTCTTATAATTTTAAAAAATTACCACTTTTATCACTTAGCATAAGATTTATTAGGTAATAGAAATACATAGTAATGGCTGGGCATGGTGGCTCACGCCTATGATCCCAGCACTTTGGGAGGCTGAGGTGGGTGGATTACCTGAGGTCAAGAGTTCAAGACCAGCCTGACCAACATGGTGAAACCCTGTCTGTACTAAAAATACAAAAATTACCTGGATGTGGTGGCAGATGCCTGTAATCCCAGCTGCTCAGGAGGCTGAGGCAGGAGACTCATTTGAACCCAGGAGGCGGATGTTGCAGTGAGCCGAGATGGCACCATTGCATTCCAGCATGGGTGACAGAGCGAGACTCTGTCTCAAAATAATACGTACATACCAAAAAAACGCTTGCAATACCTAAAAGTATAACTAACAATTCACAAAACGCTTAAGAAGTTTCTTGAATAGCAAATGATGGTAAATACTACTAAGCTATATAATAATGCTAGGCATAGGATTAATACTGGCTTAAAATTGCACAAAGGAACTCTGAGAGAGTAATAACACAAATAATGGTGGTTCCCGTATAGGCCATGAAAGGGCTTCTGGGCAGATGAGGACCTGTGTCTGTGACTTACAAAATGTTCTGCTCTCAATGTGAGTCACTACCGCCCTGCATATTTTTAGTTTTATTTACTGTGAACACATCATGTTAACACACACATCCTCTGGGCCTTCAGTCTCATGGTGGGAGAAATAAGTGTCACCAGTGTTTATACAGCATCCTGTGAATTGATTTCAAATACTCTTAAAGTGACTCCCTTTCCTATGGCTCACAGTAGAGAGCTGCCCATGGGTTCATACCTAAGTTCAGACATGTAAGACTACCAGCCATCAGACTAGGAGGCCCATTTCACCACTGGGTCAACAGACACAATGCACAGTGAGTTAAGAGAAATGGGAAAAATGCATCTAGATGAAATATATATATATATTTTCCTGAGACACAATCTCACTCTGTCACCCAGTCTGGAGTTCAGCGGCACGGTCTTGGCTCACTGCAACCTCCGCCTCCTGGGTTCAAGCAATTCTCCTGCCTCAGCCTCCTGAGTAGCTGGGTCTACAGGTACATGCCACCACGCCCGGCTAATTTTTGTATTTGTTTATTAGTAGAGATGGGGTTTCACCATATTGGTCAGGCTGGTTTCAAACTCCTGACCTCAGGTAATCCACCTGCCTTGGCCTCCCAAAGTGCTGGGATTATAGGCATGAGCCACCATACCCAGCCTAAATGAATGATATTAAGAACAGGTATTGTTTATCAAGTCCAAATGATGTGTCAGGCACCATTCAAATCTCATATATCTTACTTAACCATAAAACAACCTCAAGGTCAGATTCCTATGACCATGACCCCTATGGAACAGAGATGTGGAATTGCCCAGGTGACAGAGCCTCCGGGAGGCAGCTGGGTTCACAGCTCAGGAGGCCTTACTGCCGACAGCTCTCCAACTGCATTGCCTTCATCCCGTCAATGATCCAAATCACTGAATCACCCACTCACTGAACTCTTGTTGGATTGCTTTTGCCTAGGGCAACGTAGTGCTTGAACAAGATTTCTCATGGGGTCCCGTTAGTGCATCCTAGGGTCACCTTAACTAGCAAGTTCCAGAGATTACTGGAGAGAGAGACCTTGAAACATCACCATTCCAAGGTCTCAAAGGCTTTCAGTGGAAGGAATATCTTTTTGGTCTAATTTCTACTGTGCCTTTAAAATACTACAGAATAGCTTATCTCTGAAACTGGAAAGTCATATAAGTAAGATTTTAAAACACTTCAAATGCAAAATTCTCATTCTGGAAAAAGAACATTTTAAATAGCAAAACATATACTGCATATATTGATACCTGTAAACTTGTTCAAAAGTGAGCTTTATCTTTGATTTATTAAATAGCTTTCCAGAGAGATAGTATTCCCAGTCTTCATTTAGTAAGCGAGGTGTGTCCAAAACCTAGAACACATTAGGAAGTATTTTCAAAAAATCAGGTTTACACTAACATAAATACTAACATAATAAAATGAATATTCTGTTGAGTATATTTTTGAAATTTTTCATAACATTATTTTTCTGGCTGATTTCCAACTTTTAACTAGAAAATAATAGTATAATTGGAATAAATCAATTGACCACTGGTTAGCATCAATCAGAATTATTAAAATTACTTTTTTTGAGAACTTTTTTTTTTTGAGACAGAGTCTTACTCTGTCGCCCAGGCTGCAGTGCAGTGGTGCAATCTCAGCTCACTGCAACCTCTACCTCCCAGGTTCAAATGATTCTCCTGTCTCAGCCTCCCGAGTAGCTGGGACTGCAGGCACCACTGCCCAGCTAATTTTTGTATTTTTAGTAGCAACAAGGTTTCACCATGTTGGCCAGGCTGGTCTTGAATTCCTGATCTCAGGTGATCCACCTGCCTCGGCATCCCAAAGTGCTGGGATTACAGGCGTGAGCTGCCCCACCTGGTTGAGAACTCTTTATCTTAATAAAACACATTAGAAATAGAAGCAGAATAGATCATTTGATACAGAATAGCTAATACACAGCTATGAAGTGGTGTACCCAGTGCTGCGCTATTTCTCTCTCTGGACAAAATGTATTAAAATTCACACACTCTCTGCCTCTGCACCATACATATTTAAGATGGGCAAATTAGTGCATGACTGTGTATGTGCTTGAGCAGTAGAAATGGTTTTGAAATATCCCCTACTTAAGAACAATTATCTTTGACTGATTCAACACTCTACAGGAGACAATGATGCCTGGATTGATTTCTATCTTTTATCAAAAAGCCAGATGGAGATCATTTGACCCACTGGTGCTCTCAATATAATCTTCCTTGACCAATGAAATAACTAAGATACCGTCACAACAGTATTCATCTGATTTTGTAACAGATTTTAGGTGGAAAAATGTATAAAATAGAGTGAAATAGAAACATATTTTAAAAATCAGAATCTGGAGAAAAAACATGGAAAAGCCAAAATTAGAAGCCAGACACTTAAAACAAAATGTCCTCGTTAATGAAAAAAGCAAAACCGCTAACTGCCCCAACCCCAGCCCGCCCTGTCCCACTGCCCCCAGAATCTGCGGGAGTTGGACTAGAGGGAGAAAGCAAAGCTTGAATTCGTTTCCTGGCGGCCTCACTGGATATCTGCAGGGTCAGCCTCTGTCACGAGTCATGCACTTAACTGTCTCTTTCCCTTCAAATTTAGGGGTCATCTGTGTGGACACCTCTGTCACCTGAGAATCTCCCGGGCTGTGTGGGAGGAACCTAGGAACTCATCTTCTGATGTTCTCAGCCACATTTAAAAACTACTGCTGAGGAAAGTTCTATTTCCCCAAATACTGCAATCCACATTGATGGGCAGGACTTAACCCGTGGCCCCGATTTCACTTAAGAAATCTTAAGTGCTTATATGTTCGCACTTATATATCACACGAGATATGGAGAAATCCAAGTTTCTGTTCAAGTCCTTTCATAATGGGTAGAAAGTCATAGTTACCCGGAATAATTCTTTGCTCACGTAAGGTTCACAGATCAATTTTTCCACATTTGCACCAACGACAAACATAAGAACCACAATGATCATCAATATCCAGCAAAAGAGGAAACTTAATCCAACTCCACTGGAAAAAAAATATAAATAAAGTTAGTAATTCAACAAAGAATGATTCAATATTACCTACGGGCACTTACTAAACCTACCTATACTCTATAGAGTCTTCACTGTTATTGAGGTGAAACAGATCAGCCCACCTAGGAGTGACACAGGGCCTGGGGACCTGGAACGGGCAGCTCCAGGGCAGGCGGGGGTGTATTTTATAGGGGCCTGGGGACCTGGCAACGAGCAGCTCCAGGGCAAGCAGGGGTGTACTGTATAGGGGCCTGGGGACCTGGGGATGGGCAGCTCCAGGGCAGGTGGGGGTGACTGTATAGAGCCTGGGGACCCCATGAGGAGTGGCCAATAAGGGGCTGAAAGCACAGGAGGACCACACCCCGACTTCTCTCTGAACAAGAGCACTCTTGGCACAGTGTAAAGGACCGGACAGGTGCCAGCATGGATGGGACATCATTCCGGAGGCTGTTATCATGGCCCACGAGGGTGGCCTGAGGGGGCAGGAATGGTGGAGAGTTGGTGGATGACAATGATGTAATATAGGAGGCACAAGAGGCATAAGATAAGAGGCAGCAGGGCTGGGGAAGCCCTGGACACGAGAGGTAGAGGCAAGGAAGGACTCCAAGGGCAGTGCCAGGGGGCATCGATGCTCTGGAGGGAAAGAGAAGATGGGCTGGATGTTTGTCTTGTTGCCAGAGAGACACCGAGTGGAAAGACTGTGTAGGAGTCAGTGTGCTTGAAGCTCAGATATCTGGGTTTCGGGTGTACGTTAGGGAGCCAGCAGCTTAGCCATGATCATTTATCCCCAGGGCTGGCTTGGAGAGAGAAGCAGCCTAGGGCTGGGTCTGAAGGACTTCAACATTTACAAAGACGGGTGGTGGAAGAGGGGCCAGCAAACAAGACCAAGATGATGAGGCAGAGAAGTAGGAAGGCAGCCATGTGAGTGTGATGCCACCTAGGGGACAAAAGGAGTGTTTGCAGGAGGAGGGAGTGGTCTGCTGTCACCAGCCAACGTGCTGTCTACATTGTACAGAGTCACTGTCAACTTAAAACAAGTGCAGGAATGGCAGGGTGGGGGCGGGGGGGACCAAATTGGAGTGGACTGGGGAGTCAGCAGGAGAGGAGGGATAGGCAGCAAGCGCATATCAGTCCTCTGAGGGAGCTGGTGTTGGGGAACGGAGAGCTACAGGGGAGAGGCAGTGTGGGCAAAGGGTTTCTGTTTTTATTTTTAAAGGAAGAGAACAGAGCGTCATTAAGTGTTGAGTGAAAGTCAAGGAGAGAGGAAGAGAATAAAGACATGGAAAAGAAAGGGGATGATCCATTTTATTCTCAGAATCAGGGGAAGGAATGGGGTTGAGAATATAGCTGGCAGGAGGAGCCTGAGAGAAGAGGCATCCCTCTGCTTCTGGCACTGCAGAGAAGGGGCAGATGTGCTTGAGAGCAGGTGTGTTTGGAAGTTTGGCGATGGGAAGTTGCACAATGGCTTCTATTTTCTCTGAGAAGGGGGTAAAGCCATCTGCTAAGAGAGGGGTGAATTAGAGGAAGATGGATGTATCAGAGTGAAAAGACTGTTGCAGAAAAATGAGGGGGGTGTCAAAAAAAGAGAGAAAGGGAAGGAATAAAATGAAAGAAATAAAAGATTTGTCAGACTGTGGCAGGTCCATTTGAGACAGGAGATCCTAAGTTTGTAGGGATACCCGATGTACCTGCTGCGTAACTTTTCTCTAACAGTGCTTAGCTGTCCAGGTGTAGACACAGAGAGAGAACAAAGTCTTAAATCAATCTAGGTGCAGTTGCCAAATCAAAGACCATCACTGGTGCACACTAGGAAGGAGCCTCAGAAGGGCGTGGACTGATGTTTACAACCACAGTGTCCCCTCTTAAGAGCACGATTCTCCCCAGCTGCAGACACCAAAGTCATAATTACAGTATTTGCACATCTCACTAAAATAAATAGCAAGGAAAGTTCACTGGAAAGGCCTAGGTCAGCCTGACCTTCTCTGACCTACAAGCCTCCTGAGTCTGGGATAGCACAAAGAAGAAGTGAGCGACGGCCACGCCAGGGTCGCTGCCTGAGCATGTGTGTCTGTGTGTTGGACTTAACTCAAAACAACCAAGTCAGCTGTCTAAAAAGAGCACCATGACTCTTACTCTAAATCGCATACAGTTAACATCTCCAGCCTTTATTTTCTAAATATACACATTCCCAGATCAGGGGTAGGGAAACCACTGCCCAAGGTCTGTTTTTCTAAGGTTAGTGAGATAATGGTTAATGTATACTGAAAATATTGAAAAGGAAGAAGAGGAGGAGGAGAATAAGAGTAGATG
Source organism: Cacajao melanocephalus (assembly GCA_963573385.1). Classification (NCBI taxonomy): domain Eukaryota; kingdom Metazoa; phylum Chordata; class Mammalia; order Primates; family Pitheciidae; genus Cacajao; species Cacajao melanocephalus. The sequence goes on from CAUYLG010067414.1 coordinate 22,441, forward strand.
AAAGAGCAAAAGAAGGTGAAAAAGAGCAAGAATATGTGACAAAGACTGTATGTGGCCAGGAGAATCTGAAGTATTTATTACTTGGCCCTTCTTGGGAAAAGCTTTCTGACTACCCCCTGATTTGCACAGTTAGGGTAATATACACATCATTTTCTGACCCCTTTCCAAATGCGTTATCTTAGAAACTTTTGTCAACAGATCAGGACAGTCACCTAATTATCACTTCAGGAGCATGTGATCTTCCACGCATGGATGTGTCATAACTCATTTGCCCACTCCTTTACAGCCGGATATGTAGGCCGTTTCCAGTGCTTCACTAACTAATACTGCAAAAACACTTCCCTGTTCATGATGCTTTCTTCATAGTTTGGTCTAATTCCTTCACCTATATTCTCCCAAAAATGGAAATTACTGGGCAAAGAACACTATTGTCTTTTACAGCCCCTGCTATATGGCCTGACAAACTGCTTTCCGTAACCTCAGAAACTGCCACCAGCCATAGGAATGCGCCCAGTTTGTGATACCTGTGGCTGCTCTTGGCATTGTTGTCAATATCTAAAATGGAAAGTTTTATAATGGGCTTCAAAACATGAGATGCTTGTGCCTCTGTTAGAGCCACTTATTTCTGGAAAAGCCTCCTACACCTCCCTGCAACAGATAATACATTCACCACTGCATCCTATTCAGCTGCTAAATTGCTCCTGGGGCCAGGGGTAGCGACTCACAACTGTAATCCCAACACATTGAGAGGCTGAGGCCGGAGGATCTCTTGAGACCAGGAATTCAAGACCAGTCTAGGCAACAAAGTGACACTGTCTCTACAAAAATAAAATAAAAGTAAAATGCTTCTGGGACCCTCTGAAGATACAAGATCAGAGCAGAGTCAGGGCTCTCTGACTTTCTTCCTTCCTGATCTTTCACTGGCATCTTTTGGGAGATAAGAATTCCTGCTTGGTTTTGAAGCAGACGGTGCTCTTGATTGGATGGTCACCATTTTTAAAGAGCAGGTGGTGTTTTGGTTGCAGCAAAACTACATATACTCTTTCTGGTTTCTACAAGCAAGTAAACAGTTTTAAAAAAAGAAACTGCATTCTTCTAATTAGTCTAATTAGACAGATGACGCTCATATCATCTCCCCCTTTTGCAATTATCCAGTTGTTTACCAGATACCTCAAGAAGTAGAGAATTCTGCCGAGCACAGCAGAGCGCCGTGCTGACTGGTGGCATTCAACAATGAAGAAATTATAGCCACCCTAAGTCTGCAGACTCCTTGAAATGAATCTAACAACATCTGACAGTTACCAGCCTTTCTCCTGCCGCTGAGATGAATCCTATGGCCTCCACACCACAGGTTTCCATATCTATAGAATTAGTATATCTAAACTAAGGTAGCTTTTAGCCTCCACCAATTTCTTGATAATTTCTGTTTGCTTTTTCTTTCTTTGAAGCTGGATATCACATTTTTTGGTTGTATCCCTTTAAAAAGTGTGAATAAAATTTTGATGGGTATGCCATTTTTCAGAGCAATTTACCCTTCAAGTAGTTAAAAAAAGATGAAAATATATATGTATATATATACACACACCACCAAAACACTGACAAATAGCCAAGTATTACGGTTGTTAAATTTGTAACATTAAACTTAAAATTAATTAAACATTAAAAGTAATGGCAAAAATCGCAATTACTTTTGCACTGAACTAATCATTTTTTGTTTAATGTATTTTTGTGTATCTGTGTACATTTGAACAAAAAAGCAAGACAAATTCAGTTTTCCCTGCTGATGTGATTTCTTATTTTTTTTACCTCCCTGTCCAGAGGTACCTGCAGCCCTTCCTTCCTTCCTTCCTTCCTTCCTTCCTTCCTTCCTTCCTTCCTTCCTTCCTTCCTTCTATTCCTCTCTCTCTCTTTCTTTCTTTCTCTTGTTCTTTTTTTTGGACAGAGTCTCACTTTGTTGCCCAGGCTGGAGTACAGTTGGCACGATGCTCACTGCAACCTTTGCCTCCTGGGTTCAAGTGATTCTCATGTGTCAGCCTCCCAAGTAGCTGGGATTACAGGCGTGCACCACCATGCCTGGCTAAGTTTTGTATTTTTAGTAGAGACGGGGTTTTGCCATGTTGGCCAGGCTGGTCTCAAACTCCTCGCCTCAAGTGATCTGCCTGCCTCAGCCTCCCAAAGTTCTGGGATTACAGGCATGAGCCATTGTGCCCAGTCAAATATAATTCCTTAAGCTTTGGCCTGTGAGCATCTAGGCTTCTCCATATGTGGATTTCTTTGTCCAAGTCATTAGCTCTAAGATTATTTTAAGACTCTTGTTAATAAAGACCTATACTATACTGGAGCCTAATTATTTTAGGAAAAGGACTTAGAATCATAGCTTATAAGAAGCCTCAGTTATTGTTCCAGTGACCCAAAGTTTTATTTGTTTGTTGTGTGTGTGTGTGTGTGTGTGTGCGTGTGTGAAAATTTGGTTTGAAGACCTGAAGTCTTCAAAAGCAAATTCATCAAATTAAGGCACACTATCTGCTCTCCAGCCCGCTCACTCGCAGCCCCGTGCTAGTGACTTCAGTGGGTAAATGAGAGAACGTGACTTAGGTTTTGGTTCTTCACTCCCCAAAGGAATTATTTCAAACCTTAACCACCGCCCTCGAGCCCCATCGCACTCCCTACTGCTGATTCTTCATGATCCTATGAAAAAGAGAATATTGACTTAGAACCCACACAGCTTCCTCTCTGTGGAGCATTCAAAGCCAGTACACTACATCCTAGCTGACATTTCTGGCTCCGGCTCCTGTTGCACCTGGCTAATGCCTGCGATGCTTTGTCATACCCAGAGTCAAGGTTTTTGCAAACACACAAACTTGGAGGTGAATGTCTTTAAAGCAGGGACAGTTACTCCAGTCTTCGGCAGCAGGCTTACCTCTCCCTGCTACCTCACACCTGTTCTCATGCCTAATCTAGGCTACTTGCCTGAATCCTAAGAGTTCTGGCTTGCCTTAGTTCTAAATCAAGTTTCTAGAATTTCAAGGTAGCAATATTGATGTCCCATAGGAGGTTGGCTCAGCCTCTGGTAAGTGAATGAATGAATAAATAAAAAGAAGGAACAACAGAAATCAAGAAAGCAAGCCTAGCTGCTTTATTTATTTATTTTTTTTTTTGAGACAGAGTCTCATACTGTCGCCCTGGCTGGAGTGCAGTGGCGCAATCTCGGTTCACTACAGCCTCCGCCTCCCGGGTTCAAGCAATTCTCTGCCCCAGTCTCCCGAGTAGCTAGGATTACAGGTGCCTGCCACCGCGCCCGGCTAATGTTTGTATTTTTAGTAGAGACAGCATTTCACCATCTTAGCCAGGTTGGTCTTGAACTCCTGACCTCGTGATCCACCCACTTCAGCCTCCCAAAGTGCTGGGATTACAGGCGTGAGCCACTGTGCCTGGCCACCTAACTGCTTTTAAAAGGAGCCTGCCATATACAAGTAGTGTGCTTAAGCTGGTCTATCAAAATGCAATTAATGTAGTGTTTTTATTTATTTATTTTTTTTACTTTTTATGCTTGATGAAAATACCCAAATCAAGGAAAGTCCAATCACAGCAAGATCTTTCCTCTTCACGACCTGGGAGCTGGAATCCCACGCATGTGGCCCAGAGGGCACCCAGTTCATGTAACACCAGAGTCAGCACCCAGTCTCTCTCCTGCATTCTCACCCCCAAGTGACAGAGAGGAGAAGGCACTCACACCATGAGGAAGACGCCCCCGGTGTTGGAGACACAGCCTCGGGTGGTTGGGGTGGCATGTCTGTCATAGCCGCACACGCCACACAGTAAGCCCAGGTAGTAAAAAATCACGATGAGGGTCAGCAGAGAGCAGATGACCAGACCACCCAGCCACCTGGAGAGGCAAGCACAATGTTAGCAGACATGACACAGGTGATGCCACCCTAACACAAAAGCTGCTGGACTACGGCTGGAGCTGATGAGTTATTCTTGACCTTCTAAAATCAGAGTCTTCTATCAATTCCCCCGAGGGCAATAATGTTGGGTGAAAAGATGCCCTCCCACCCCTAGTCCTCCAATTCAACCAACCAAGAAATGTTTATTTTCATCCTAGGTTTGCATCGTTCTCGGTGGTCATGGTCATTGTTCTGCTTCCTTCCTTTGCCTTGACTCCTACAAGTGTCACACAGGGTTCATAAGCATGGCTCACCGAGCTTCTCCAAGGCTACTGATGAAAACATGCTTAAGATTTTCACGTTCTTTTAAGGTTTCTGATGTTCTAAGTGCCTATTAGAATCTTGATGGCATATGGCTAGATCATTATTAGACTACAGATAAAGAAATACTGGATTATTTTCCCTGGCCTTTTTCCAAAATATTCTGTGGTTGCAGAAATCTTTGGGGCCACTGTGTTCTTTACTGAATCAGATTATGTGGCAGATGCATGGGGTGTTTAGAATTTTACGAGCATCCTAAATCAAATGCCTGCAGAATGCAAATCTCAATTTCATAATGGTCCTCCAAAACATTTTAGGATAATGGATCCTCAATTAGGTCTTACTGGCACTCCCGGAAGGTACAACAACCTTTCCCAGCAGCGAGAGGCATTCAAGGGTAGTAATGCTTCCCAACATTTAAGACACTAAAAAACAAGAATTTACTTCTGCTTGGTGCCTCTTGACAAAAGTTGCCACTGAAGCTTTTCATTCAATTAAGAGCAATCTCAGTAATTATAGTAATAGCCACAGGCAGCCGTTCTGGGGAGGTTTGTTCCAGACACTGAGGGCACAAAATTAAATAAGCCATGGAGGCTGGCCTCAGAAAACTTTTAAAGAATCATCTGCTTAGTTCAGTTTCTTTTTAAGATAAGCTCATGGGTTCAGGGCAGGGAGAAAAGGAAGGGAGATGGATGGCAGTCAAGTAGACAGGTAATGGTACATTTTCTTCCTGTTTGTGAAGCTCTGATGTCTAATGAGATTGTAAGCTCACTGAGAAAGGGCCTGCCTTCTGTTTGTCTCCTGAGACTTGCTGGGGTGGCCTAGTCCCACAAGGGAATCACGGCAGGTGCCCCCTGGAGCTTGTTGTTTGTGGGGCAATGACAAAAGCAGAAAAGCAGAGCCAGATGGAACTTCAAAACCCAACTCTGCCATATGCTAGCTGGCCTTAAGGAAGTCTCTTCACTTCCCTGAGCCCATCTCCTTGTCTATAAAATAGGGCTATAAATGGAACACAACCCAGGGGAATTTTGTGAGCATTAAAAGAAATGTTGTGCAGAACGTGCTTGGTGGGCACACTGAAACTGACACGGAAACTGACACTGAAACTGACACTGAAACTGTCCCTTAAATGGTAGCAATTGCTATTGTCTTACTTATCTTGTGGTCTTGTATAAGAAATAATCCACATGAGAAAGAGTCTCTGGACTCCCCATGGGCTTGGGAGTTGTTACAAAGGGTTTATTGACAGGTCATGGGGCTGAGCTCCTCAGAGAGAGAAGTGCATCTTACATAACAGATGATCCTCTAAATTTCTCCACGTCCCTCCCTCCCCAGACTCTGGCTGAGATGTCCACCACCTTCACCCAGGGCCACACCCCACCACTCACATTTTCTAATGGAACAACCACTGGGCACCACAGCCGCTCACCTAAGCTCTGGGAGCAATTCAGTGGTTTCAAGGAACAGCTAAGAAAAGGATGCTCCTTCTTTTGGTTGGTTGGTAAGAACCAACCTCTGCATATTTATTTTATAAACCAATGTGAAAAGAATATTTTCCAAATGTCCTTCTTGATTACTTTTAAGCTTTAAAATCTCATTATATGTCTGGTTTGATAATTATAACTAATATTCTAGAAACCACTGATGAAATCAAAGTTATAAATTATCAAATATTTGGCTCATGAAGGTCTAGTCTTCAACTTAAAAAGAAGGTGGAATGCTTTACAAATTTTCATATCATCTGTACACAGGAGTCATGCTAACCTTCTCTGTATTGTTCCAATTTTAGTATACGTACTGTCTGGTCTGAGCAAGCACTTCAACTTTTTTAATGAACATAAACTGGGGTTAACATATCAGGTCATGGCCTTCTGTACAATTGGCTCTCATAAGATTATCTTGATGCTAATGTCAGATTTTTATCTCGTTCTCTACAGAGTTCACTCTTGTAGTTCACCAGCTCCAAGGAGACACTCACCAGTATGAATCATACTCTTCCAATGTGGGTAAATGTCTGTGGATGTAACTTTCAGTGTTATTAACGTAACCAGAGAATTCCAAGAGTATATCCTGAATAGGAAGACGCTGAGTTACATTGTTGATATCTGAACCAATGGAATTCAAGACCCTTTTAATACCTGAAAACAAAGATACCTTTGTTATGCATTTGCAAACATGGAGGAAATGGAAACTTTGTTTTGGAACCAAACACAAAAGCCTGAACCGCTTTTAGTTTTTCCCATGTTATGTATGTTTTTAAAATATGATAAGATTTTACAACAAGCATGAACATAGCCAAGACCACTGAAAAGCAATTACTTAACACAACAGCAAGCTGTGAGGGCTGATTTTAATGAGATGGTGCTGAAGTCAAGCCAGTTTCCTTCTTCTCCTTACTTTACTTAAAGTAGATCAAGTGATTAAAATGTATGATGTGCAGACTATGTGCCAGGCACTTTTATAAACGGTAACTCATTTATTCTGAGGTAGATATTCTCATTCCCCATTTTACTAACAGTGACACTGAGGCTCACAGAGATTCAATTAATTGCCTATGGGTCTTTTTAAAAAGACTCTGGTAATGGGATTGAAACTCGGGTGTCTCTGACGCTAAAGCCCCTGTTACATGCTTTTGGGAAAATAAATAATAATAATAATAATTCTTCCATCTAAGAAATGATATTGCGGGCTGGGCACAATGGCTCACGCCTGTAATCCCAGCACTTTGGGAGTCCAAAGTGGGAGGATCAACTGAGGTCAGAAGTTCAAGACCAGCCTGACCAATATGGCAAAACCCCATCTCTACTAACAATACAAAAATTAGTTGGGTGTGGTGGTGCAAGGCTGTAACTCCAGATACTCGGGAGGCTGAGACATGAGAATCGCATGAACCCAGGAGGCGGAGGTTGCAGTGAGCTGAAATCGTGCCATTGTACTCTAGCCTGGGCAACACAACAAGACTCCTCTCAAAAACAAACAAAAAAAGGCATTCAGAAACAGAGTAATTCTCCAGGCCCATTAAAAAATGAAACAACCAACCAAAAAACCCAAGTGAATGTGGGTGATATTTTTGTTAACATTTTACCTGAACAGATACAAATTGAGACTTCTTAGGAAGTATGTCTGTGTCTTTTCTATGTAAAAACCAATAGTGGTCTCAGTGGCCAGTTTCTTTTGCTATCAGCCCTAATTTCTCAGACAAGAGTTAAGTTCAAAGAAAACCAGTTTTCTGGAAAGTGTCCATCACAACAGGTCCTAAAAATCAAACTCACCTGGGATGCAGGATTTCACCTGAACCAATGCTCACATGAGTTCTGAAGCTGGCTTTATCCAAGTGATTCTTGATACAGACATACTAAGAACACACTAATCAGTTAAAAGTCCACTGATCCTGCAAGAGAGGTAAATCTCTGCAGCAGCAGAGACAAGATTAGCAGCCCTCAAAATATTGTCCTGATGCTCCCAGTGAACTTCAGGTAAAGGGTAGAGACGGTAGCTTGGTCCAAAGTGTAATCACATTAAAATGGCAGGAAACTTCTTGTTTTCTTTTTGAGACAGGATCTCACTGAATTGCCCAGGCTGGAGTGCAGTGGCATGATCATGGCTCACTGCAGCCTCAACCTCCTGGGCTCAGGGATCCTCCCACCTCAGCCTCCCAAGTAGCTGGGTCTACAGGTGTGTACCTCCATGCTTAGCTAATTTTTTATGATTTTATTTTTTGTAGAGATGGGGAGATGGAATCTACCCACATTGCCCAGGCTAGTCTTGAGCTCCTGGGCTCAAGTGATCCTCCCGCCTCAGCATCCCAAAGTGCTGGGGTTATAGGAGTGAGCCACCACACCCGGCCCTAGAAACTCTTTAAAGTTTGTTTTTTGCATAGCTGTGACATCTAGAAATCAAAGACACAGAAGGGAGCAACAGAGTGTCAGGTGTTTGGATGTGACTCGTCAAGAAAGTACTGTTACTCCAGGGGGGCTCACTGCCTTCTCCAAATGGCTCGTGTGAAAATACCTGAGGATCCTTGGCCAACATGACTCAGTGGGTCTCTTGGTTACTTCTGAGATTTTGAGAGATGGGGAATGCAGCCCTCCCATCTTCTGGGAGCAGCTCGTAGGGCCCCTGCCTGCTTCTCAGCTGGGCTTGCCCTCATGCACAACATGACTCTGAGACCTTGTTGCTCCGGTGACTCTCTATGTGGCTAGTGCCCTCCCTCAGCATCTACCCTCTTCAAGCCTCTCTCCATGTTCCCTTTTCCAGGTAGCCTCCTACTAGCATCTCCTCACCTCATTTCCCTGGCACATACTTGTGTGCACATGGCTGACAAAGGACAGGCAGTACTCCATCTCATAGCCCAATGTCTCACAGAGCCTGGCACACAGTCAGCACTAAATAATTTGTTCAGGTTGGGATGAGACAACCTAAATATGAGAGCTAAGGACATGAAACTAAACTCCTGTATCCAGGCTGACAGAGCGGCACTGGCCTGGTCCTAGGAAAACGCTGGCTTGTGCTCAGGCATGACTCCATGCACCATGGGCCGCACTCACGTCCGCAGCACACTTTGCTGCATCAGACTTACAAGGAAGGGCTGCACGTATGGGCAGGAGAGGTCCAGAGAGGGGAAACCAAAAATTAAACACAGAGATTAGTGAGCAGGTGGCTGTCAGATGTACAGCATGCATCAGCCTTCAGAGGTTAGTACATGAAAGTCTGAACCCTGTCCTTAGTATCTTAATATTTTTAAGTAGACTTTTATATTATACAAAAGGAAACCCACAAAACATCTAAAGAGTTATGTAGCAGGATAAAACACTTTTTTTACTCAAACTCTTCATAGGTCAGAAAACACCATTAGGGAAAAATAATCAAATATCTCTAACATAATATTTTAAACCACTTAGCAGATAAAAAGCAGCACTAAAATGATTTTTACAAAGAAATAAATGATAGCTTTACATAGCTTCAGAGATTTCTTTTTTTCTTTTCTTCTCCTTCTTTTTTTTTTTTTTTTTTTTTTTGAGAGGGAGTCTGGCTCTGTCATCCAGGCTGGAGTGCAATTCAGTGCCATGATCTCAGCTCACTGCAGCCTCCACCTCCTGGGTTCAAGCAATTCTCTGCCTCAGCCTCCCAAAGTAGCTGGGGTTACAGGCATGAGCCACCATGCCCGGCTAATTTTTGTATTTTTAGTAAAGACAGGGTTTCACCATGTTGGCCAGGCTAGTCTCAAACTCCTGACCTCAAGTGACCTACCTGCCTCGGCCTTCCAAAGTGCTGAGATTACAGGCGTGAGGCACTGCAGCCAGCCCAGAGATTTCTTCTCCAAGCAAATAACCCAGGTTGTCTCCATCCTTGCACAAAGAACTGCTTCCACTGCATTCTTTCCCACTGTACATTCACTCCAAACCCCATAACCTGAATGCAGCACGATTCAGTAATCTGAACAGAATCCTCTCCACATTGAGTCTGTCTCTCCAAAATTGTAAGCAATCTTAGGAGCCTAAAATACTATTACATCAGCATCAGTGGACAGATTAAAATCTTCCCAATAGACAAAACAAGTCCTTTGCATAGTATTCCTTTAAAAAGTTTGATTTTAAGTTTGTCTAGAAAATACAATAATCTACAGTTTTTCCTTCAGTGAAAATCAGAATGAGTTTCCAAACTGTGGCTGCCGTAGGATCTGAAGGCACGTACTCTGGGGACCTGGAGCACACCATGGCCCTCAACCACATGGCAGCTGCCGGCGGGGCTGGATGATGATCATCAGTGCTCAGTAACAGGTTTGTTCTTGTTTTTAAATCAACGTCACTGAATAAAGTGACATGATTCTAAAGCTCTGATATTCATTTAGTTTTGACGGTTTTAATGAGAAACTGGTTTTTTTTCAAGAGGAAAAGAACAATGCAATACTTGGTAATACATTTCTCCGCACTGACCTTCCAATCAGAGAGACACAAAATCATCTCAAACTGTGAATCTCACCTGCTACGACAGACGTGGTTTGGCTTTGCACTCTGTCAGGTATATCATTAAGGGATTGATAGTCCTGAAAAAGATTTCAAAATAAATGGATGTATACAGAAAGTTGAAGACTAGTTGACTAGTCACTTATGTTGCAACTTGGTATGAGTAGAGAAATGAAATAAAAATACAACATTCATCATAAGGCTGAAATGATTATTATATGGCCATCAAGAGCCTAAAAGAATCCCCTTTAGAGAGCATTGTCTTTAAATTATATTAAAGATCATGTTAGAAGTCATTCATATAGAGCAGTCCCATAATTTTAAAATCAACATATTTATACAGAGCCTAGGAACTATGATAGGTACACATATCTATACCAGTGGTTCTCAGCTGGGAGAAATTTTGTTCTCAACTGAGGTATGTTTGGCAAAGTCTAAACACATTTTGATTATCACAGTTGTGGGGTGCTGCTGGCACTGTGTGGTTGGAGGACCAGGATGCTAACGAGTACCCTACCACGCACCGGAGAGCCCCCACCACTAAGAGGCATGCAAGGTGTCAGCAGTGCTGAGGTTAAGAGACCTTCGTCAGTACAATATGCCACGTGAAGACAGAAAGTGAATTTCTAAAAACAGAATCTTAGTTTCTAATTAAATATAAAATTAGAGGCCGGGCACGGTGGCTCATGCCTGTAATCCCAGCACATTGGGAGGCCGAGGTGGGCGGATCACCTGAGGTTGTGAGTTCGAGACCAGCCTGACCAATATGGAGAAACCCTGTCTCCACTAAAACATACAAATATTAGCCAGTGGTGCATGTCTGTAATACCAGCTACTCAGGAGGCTGAGGCAGGAGAATCACTTGAACCCAGGAGACAATGGTGCGGTGAGCCAAGATCGTGCCATTGCACTGGGCACAAGAGTGAAACTCCGTCTCAAAAAAAATAATAATAATTAGAGATATGGCCGAACAGAAAAAAGAAAATTTAGTCCCAAAACATAGTTTACAGCGGATATAAATTGTGGTGAGGATAAAACAAAAACAAAAAACAACCATGACAAGCAATAGGGCTTTGAGGCTAAACTTATCAGAGGGAAATATCATGATTTCCAAAGAATTCAACTAAATAGTGGGTGTTTCTTCACTGTCTGCTGGTGTACTTAGCCGCCTGCCAGGGAAAAGTAAAGCACTTTCAACCTTCATAAAATTTATGGCACCAGCCAGTTTCCACCTTAGCCTAGCTACATCAGATGTCACAAAATGAACATCCATGACTTCTGTCTCCTCCAGGGAGACTCAGCATATCAACGCTTGTGTTGGTTTTCTGTGTGCCTGACTCCTTGACATTCATCCGTGTCTGGGCTTACAGATGTCATGGGGGATTTCGCAGTTGGAAGGTGTCTTACAGATCTCCTGGTTCAATGCCTTCATTTAACAAATGAAGTTGCACCAGAGTGCAAAGACCAAGGAATTTTGAAAAACTTGTTTATGGGGCCACTTACTTTGTCAGTAAGTGTCTAGTAAACACAAGTAGTAGATAAGTGTTTTACCCATTTATGCTGAAGGTTGCAAATTTTTTTGTGAAAAATCAGAACCTGGTGATGATGTTGGGCAGTAGGATATAAATAACTCCCACAGCTTACCATTCCAATAATGGAACACTAGGCATAAATAAGTTAATAGAGATTTGAGAATTTTTACATCCATGTTAAAAGACAGAGTCAAAAATAAAACTATTCTCCCCTTTTTCCATAGGCCCAGGCACTCTACTGAATCATAAGCTATAAAGAAATATTTACTGCATACTCAGTATCTATTGGTTGAATAAACAGCAACATTTAGTAAGCTACTGGGGAAGTGAGGGTATTCCAGACCAATGCTGTCACTGCCTTTTGGGGTTTTACAGTCCAGTGGTGGGAAAGGAGACATTGAAGAAATGATTACAGTTATGAGGAACTTAACAGAGAATATTTCCAATGCTGTAAAAATGTATTAAAAAGGGTTTGACCTAGTCAAGAACCACAGGAAAGCCCTATTAAGAAGGTGATACATGGACCGGGCACGGTGGCTCACACCTGTCATCCCAGCACTTTGGGAGGCTGAGGTTGGGTGGATCACCTGAGATCAGGAGTTTGAGACCAGCCTGGCCAACATGGCAAAACCCCACCTCTACTAAAAATACAAAAATTAGCTGGGTGTGGTGGCAGTCACCTGTAATCCTAGCTACTTGGGAGGCTGAGGCATGAGAATCGCTTGAACCCAGGAGGCAGAGGTTGCAGTGAGCCAAGATCGTGCCACTGCACTCTAGCCTAGGTGACAGAGCAAGACTCTGTCTCAAAAAAAAAAAAAAGAGAAAGAGGTGATATATGAAGCTTAAAAAACTAAGTAGCAGCCAGGTGCCTGTAATCCCAGCAATTTAGTGGGCCAAGGTGGCTCATGCCTGTAATCCCAGCAATTTAGAAGGCCAAAGTGGGCAGATCACTTGAGGTCAGGAGTTTGAGACCAGCCTAGCCAGCATGGCGAAACCCTGTCTCCACTGAAAATACAAAACTTAGCCAAGCATAATGGTGCACACTTGTAATTTCCCAGCTACTTGAGAGGCCGAGGCAGGAGAAACACTTGAACCCAGGAGGCAGACATTGTGGTGAGCTGAGATTGCAACAGAGTGAGATTCCATCTCAAAACACACACACACACACACACACACACACACACACACACACACAAAAGGAAGTAGCTAGGCTACTAGGAGGGAGGAAAGAAGAGAGTGCCAAGCAGAGGAGAGAGCATGTGCAAATGCGTGAGAGTGGGAAAGAATGAAAAGAAAACCAGCATAGCTGACCCACTGGCAGAGGGGGACAGCATTCTGTATTAGAATCAGTGTGGGGTTCAGCATCACACCCACTACATTCTGAGGCTTAGGCAAGCAGAGGTCATGTTCTTCTTGATCTCTCCTGGTCTTAGCGTTGTACATTACACATAGTAGGTGCTTAACAAAAATTCTGGGAACTGGAATGATGAACACAACTGCCTGGAAGGTCATAACTATCAACCTTCTTAGCAACCCTTCTCTAGAATTTCACTGTTTTTTTTGCTGTTTCCTATTTTCTTAGGTTCTAGTCCACCCTTTAAAATGATATAAAATCAGTGATTGTATTTATTCCAAATAACATACCTGTTGGACCAGGCCATCCAAATCTGTTTTAAGAACGTTATTCACGTTGTTAAGTTCTGCATCCACAAGAGGAAGCTGAAAATTTATGAAACAAAATATAAGATGAGGTTGTTACCTTCAAAACAATTCCTCATAAAGAAAGAAGTCATTGTATATCCAAGTCCCAAAGCATCTATACTGTAAGGTACAGTCGCAGTTTGTATTTATTTTTTCCAAATAATACTCTATTATTAACCACGTGTGGTGGTGGGCGCTTGTAATTTTCTTCTATTTCAGTGTACATGGTTAATAGACTAGGCACATCATTTAAAATATTTTTTAATTCTTAAAAATAATATTGTATTATTTGGGAAAAACACAGCTCATACCCTCCTTGGCAAGCACTAATTTTTTTATGTCTGGAGGTCCCTTGCTATAATCAGCTAAAAAAATGAGGCAAAGAAGCTGGGTATGGTGGCTTATGCCTGTAATGCCAGCACTTTGGGAGGCCTAGGTGGGTGGATCATGAGGTCAGGAGTTTGAGACCAGCCTGGGCAATATGGTGAAACCCTGTCTCTACTAAAAAATACAAAACTTATCCAGGTGTAGTGGCATGTGCCTGTAGTCCCAGCTACTTGGGAGGCTGAGGCAGAAGAATCACTTGAATCCGGGAGGCGGAGGTTGCAGTCAGCCAAGATCATGCTACTGCACTCCAGCCTGGGCAACAAAGTGAGATTGTCTCAAAAAAAACGCAAAGAAATTTAACACAGATGTAATAAAGAGGATCTTACAATTTCAAATACTAAAGGCAGTTCAATAAAATTGTAAAAAACCTTTTTAAAGTCACTTTTAAAATCAATGTAGTCAGTGTTTACATTGGTGAGTAATCTGGAATAGTTTTTCCATTTATAGCATTATACGTGGATTTGAAGTGCTCTAACTCTTATCAATACTGGAACAAATTTCATATGCCTCTGACATGATATCCAAGATATCACTACCGCAATATTTCCCTGGCAAATATGAATAACTTTAATCCCATACTGAAGATCATTCTACAAAATACATGGCCTGTTCAAAAATGTCTAGTCACAAAAGAAAAGACACACTCAGAAACTGTTCCAGATTAATGTGAATGAATAGAGACACGACCATAGATGGCAACGTTTGATCCTGGACTGACCCGGGACTGGAAAAAGAGAAGGTAGTTACAAAAGGCGTTTTTGGAAAGATCAACATTTGACTGGACTAAATGATAGTGTCAGGTCAACGTTATATACCCTAATTTTGATCATTATATAATGATAATGTAAAGGTAGGAAGGTCACTGAAATATTTCGGGGTAAAAAGGCATGATATCTACAGCTTATTCCCAATTTACCATTTGATAAAAGAACAAAATGCATATTATTTTATGCACATTAAATGATATGAACAGACAGATAAACTGATAAGATATGATAAAGCAAATGGAGAAAAACGGTGACTCTTGAAGAATGTGGCCAAAGGGTGTGTACAGGGATCCATGCACTCATCTTGCAAGTTTTCCACATGTTTGATGGAACATTAAAAATAAAAAGTGCCTCCCAAAAAGATCTATCTCAAACAACTCAGATGCAACTAAGCTCTACAAAACTCTTCAATCAAAAATGATTACAGTGATATTCAGACACAGATGTTGCATGTGAAATGTTTGAAAAAAATGGAATGAAATGTAAAAGTGATAAACAGTATATCTGTTCTAAAATGTTATTTTATATAAAATGTAAGGTGGCCGGGCACGGTGGCTCACACCTGTAATCCCAGCACTTTGGGGGGCTGAGGCGGGCAGATCACTTGAGGTCAGGAGTTCAAGACCAGCCTGGCCAACATGGCATAACCCCATCTCTACTAAAAATACGAAAATTAGCCAGGCATGGTGGTGGGTGCCTATAATCTCAGCTACTCAGGAGTAGCTGAGGCAAGAGAATTGCTTGAACTCGAGAGGTTGGAAGTTGCAGTGAGCTGAGCATGCCACTGCACTCCAGCCTGGGCAACAGAGTGAGACTTCATCTCAAAAACACAGTGAGATGTATATCTAACTAAATAAGTTAGACATCATTAATAGACATGGTCATTTTATCTACATCTCAGAACTTTATATATTCAAGTTGTTCCAAATTCTTTTTAAAAAATCTTTCTTTGGGAAAATGAGGGTATTTTCTTCTATTTTAGCGTACATGGTTAATAGACTAGGCACATCATTTAAAATATTTTTTAATTCTTAAAGGCCTACATGAATATATACTGTCTCATTTTTTTCTTTGTTAAGCAGATTAATTCTGATATGTTTCATTCAATGACAAAGAACTCCCACGAAGGGGTTCCCTTTTACCCCTTTGTTCCTGCTATGGTCATTCCAATATGGTGATCAAATGACCCAGCAAGGCTGACAGAGGCCAGGGGCTAACTGTATTTCAAGTCAGGCCACTGTGCACTTGATAGGTCACCCACGCTTAGCCCTGTCCGGCGGTCGCTAGCATGCTGCCCTTGACTGTGGCAAGCTCATGGCTGCTCACCTGCCTCAGTTCAGGGTTGCTATTCAGCTGGTTTAGAGACAGTCTGATGCTGTTGCAGGTTTCACTTGTTGGACGCACAGAGCACAGAGGGTCATTGAGAGAGCCCCGCAGGCTGGTTTTCACACTGGTCAGACTGCTGCTAAGCTGGGTACTTTGTTGGTGCAAGCTCTTCAAGGTGCTATTCATGTTCTCCAAGGCTTCTTTGGTCTCTTTGATCGCTGTAGAAACACAGCCTGCTTCAGAACAGACATGCAAGTCCCTTCTCATCTACAAAAGTGTGTCTAAAGGGACTTGGGATGGACTACTAAGTGACTTTAGATGGCAGTGAGGGGGACACACTGCAAGGGGCAGTCTGGGAGGGAAATACAGGCGCATTGCTAAGCTGTTCTAACAGCTACTCCCACCAGCTCCGCTCTCCTGCTTGGGGCCTTCCAACAAGAAGCAGGGGGGAAGCACCAACCTGGGAGTGTGAGGGCACACCTCAGTGCAGCAGTAACTGGCCAGCAGTGGCCAGCAAAGTCATCACCACCCAGCCTCGAAGACGTCAGTCCAAACGAGCCAATCCCAGCAGTTTAAATGCACATCAAAATGGATTATACACCCAGACATACTTTAACTTTGATTATTCTGAGAGTTGAAATCAAAACTAGCACGGTAGTTAAGTGTGCGGTTTTGGTTTCAGGCAGGTCTAGGCACGGATCTCAGCTTTGCTATTTGCTGTGTGATTAAAAATAGACTCCTGATCCGCTCTGAGCCAATTTCCTCATCTTCAAGTTCTGAAACACCACCACCTTCATCATGAAACACAGGGATTAGATCAATCAGATGAAAATGCCTCAAAGACAATGGTCTATCTGTTTAATTTTGGAAGCCCCACTGCCTAGGACACATTCTCAAACAGATAGTTCCCAACTAACAATAGTTCAATTTATAATTTTTCAACTTTATCATAGTGGAAAGCTATATGCATTCAGTTAAAACTGTACTTCAAAGTTTGAATTTTGAACTTTCCCCAGGCTAGTGATATGGGAAAGGATACTCTCTCACAATGGCGGAAAGCCACAGCTCCCAGTCAGCCACACAATCAAGAGGGCAAACAAGCCGTATTCCACAGTGTATTAAAAGCATCTTCAACTTACAATGTTTTTAGTTCACCGTGAGTTGATTGGGATGTGACCCCATTGTGTATGTGGAGAGGCATCTGTACCAGGAAATCTGGAATAAGTGTTTGCTATCCCGATTTCTCTGGATGATGGAGCTCCATATACACAACTAGGGAGGTAGGGAATTACAACTTTTTTCTACAGTGGTTTAAAGCCACAGCAGTAAAAGATATGAAATTTAAATTAGAGATTGTTCTTATTCTAAGCAAATAAATCTTCTTGGTCAGGTCTTGGCTCTGTGGCTCACAGAACAAATGGTAGAGGATCAAGCTGCAATTGGGTATTTCAAGGAAAAGTATGAATGTCCTTAAAAACTGGCTTCCCCACCCTTTCCTGGCAGCCACATAACACATAATACTTGAGGGTTCAAACCACACACACAGATACAGACACACATAAACACACACAGACACATACACACACACATTTTAAAAATGTTTTTGTGTTGAGTCTAGCCAAAAGTAGCCCGAGGTTGCATCCCTGTTTTGCTTGTACCTTGCTACAGCACGTTTGGCAGACTCTCACTTCTCAGGACCTCGGTCTCATCTATAAATTAGGGAGTGGGTTGGGTCCCCTCCTGGTTACTAGGATAGTCTGTTTCTAGGCTGTGCACTAATAGCATGTGGGGCTGAGCTCTTAGGCAATGGCATCCCCCATGCTAACTAGATACTGCAACCTAGCTTTGAGGATGTATCCAGAGAGCTGGGGAGGCTTCCAGAATTACACTGCATCCTCCTTGGCCTCAAATTTCTATCACTTTACCTGGATAGAAGACCTTAAAATCCACTTCAAATAGTATTTTCTCTTGAATTTCAGTCTAATCACAGCTTAACAATATTTAAGATGATAATATTTAGAACTATCTGAGAGTACCCTGGAGATCAGTCTTTCATCTCGCCCACCTATCATCCAGTTTTATTGGGGAAGCATGAAGCCTGATATCCGGCTTATAGTAGAAGCTCAGTAAATACTGACCACAGCAAAACAAAAAGAACTCAGCTGCAACCAGAACTACACAGAAGAATGCAAACAGCATGCTAAAACACACTTCACATTTTAATGTTCTGTGGTTTGCTCCTCACAGCCCTTTTTTACTTTAACTTCAAGAGATAAGTTATCTTAAGGCAAGAACCACCACCAACAACAATAGAGAATGACAGATGATGAAATAAATGCATGGCCCAGGAAATGTGTATTAAGCGCTGTTTGTAGACATTCTAGGCTATGAATAATATTCTGTCATGTCATAAGGAGGACTCAGAGGTAATAAATACATGTTTTCCAAAAGCTTCAAAGCATTTTATGTCTATGAACGATTAACTGGGTTGTAACTCTGAGAGTCATTCCCGGCCCACGAGGATCATATACATTATGAATCTGAAGTAAGTGGAAAAGATATCTCAGATTCTCAATTGTGGTTAATTAACCTTTTACTAGTCCATAGCATATTTCCTTTATAGGTCCTGATTAGGTCCTGATCTGCAGTCCAAATATGATTTGCACACCAAAATGACTGCATATTTCTGCTCTCTCCAAAATCCACTAAACACTTAGGACTGCAAAGTATTTTTAGCATAAAAAAAAAAATTGCTTGAGTAGTTTATTAAGCATGTTTAAAGAAGTTCTGGCAACACCAGGCTGAATTTTAGGAAAAAAAAAAAAGAACTTTAATAATAATACAGGAGACACTGAAGAGAAAAAGAAAATTTGAATTATCTTTTATCTAAAAAGTACTATAATTTAGTTGTTAAAAATTGCAAGAACATTGGACAAAAAAATAAAGGTACACATCAACCAACCACACTGCATCATTCATATACTTTTGCCCAGCCTTCACCGTTACTTAATGTGTGGCTGGAAGAGATCTTGGATCTCTTCAATATGAGAACATAATATATGTGATCTCTTCACCACTGCAATTACATAATGTATGTGATCTTGGTGGCCCTGGAATGACTCCCAGAGTTCCAACCCAGTTAATATGTTATAGACATAAAATACTTTGAAGCTTTTGAAAAACAAAAAGATCTTGTTCAATATTGTTAATGCATTGATGCCCAAGGGTTCTGGGGTGCAGGGATGCCTGGCATCATCTGTGGCCATGTGAGCACTTGAATCCCAGACTTCCAATTCTCCCTCCAACGGTGCACATGTTGCTTCCTCATGGATGTCACCACAGCACCCTCCATCTTAACACTCTTCAAGGTACTAAGTCCTATCTAAGGTAGTCCAGATAACATAGATTTTTGCTAGAATGGGATCCGAATCCCAGCTCCACCACTTCCCAGCTGTGCAATTGCTATGAACTGAGTATGAATCCTCCATTCATATGCTGAAGCCCTAACCACTAATGTGACCTTTAGGGAGGTAACTATGGTTAAATAAGGTCGTAAGGGTGGGTCCCTAATCCAACAGAACTGATGTTCTTACAAGTAGAGGACGAGACATCAGAGATGAGTGTCCCAGACAGGAATGACGAACAGGGGCCGGTGTGCAAGGAAAGAAGGAGTGGGAGAAGGAGGGAAGGAGAAAGGAAGAAAGGAGGGAAGAAGGGAAGGAGGAAAAGAAAGGGATGGAGGGAAGGAGGGTGGAAGGAAGAAAAGAAAGAATGGAGAAGCCACATGGAAACGGCCAGGACAGGAAGGCAGGAGGCAACAGTCTCTGAGGTCAGATCCCTTCTCTAGGCCTCAGTTTCCTTGCCTGGAAAGAAAATGGCTGGTAATGAAGAAAACAGATGATGTCTAGAGAAATCTAAAGCATCAACAGCAGAGGATGTTGTTCATGATGTTGCTGTCAATGCTGAGAATGTTGCTGTTGGCTGGACCCTTTGCACGGTCAAGGACAAGGAAAGGCCTTTCAGTTAGTTAGGACTTATTATCACAACTCCTGGGCTGTTCTGCATGTCCTCGTTTCTGCACATTTGTCTCAGTTGCTGAACTATAAGGAAAGCCAAAAGGAACGGGATAATTTTCCAATTTCCATGCAATTCTCTTCTTTAAGGACTATGTTCTCAGGAATGCTAGCTCATGAAAATAAAATTCATATTGGCAAAATCAACATTTTACATAGATGTAATTGTCCTCTCCATTATGTACCTAGCAGGGACATTTTTCTCAACATTTGGAAGGGTCTGGGAGCTCTTTTTTCATTACAGTGGAGCATGTAGTTTATTAAAATCAGTATATCTGTCACTTATATCATTGACCATGAAGGCTTAAGATATGTATGCATATTCCTTGCTTTTAAGTTTCTCTTTCAAGAAGGAAAAAGGAATCAATTGCCTTCAAATGACCTGAATGTCTATAGGTTACTTGTCTTCTTTATTAGGGGTCAACAAACTTTTTCTATGAAAGGCCAGATAGTAAATAATTTAGGCTTTGTGGGCTATACTATGTTCCAACGACTCAACTCAGCCATCATAGCATGAAAATGGCCACGGATGATATCTAAACAGATGCGTATGGCTGTGTTCCGATAGAACGTTGTTTACAAAAACAGGTGGTGGGCCCCTAACAAATTCTGCCCCTGTTATCTCAAATGGCTACAGCTTTGGCAGAAGCTTTAATAAAGAACACAACCAAGCCACTGTAACACTGAGTCTTGATCTGAACTACCTGCATGGCCACGGATGGTGGCTCTCCCCAAGCCAGCTCTCAGGGAGCAAGGAAAGAGTGAGTGAGCCTGCCAAGCTCAGGGACTTCTGGATGAAATTTTCTTTGGTCATTTTTGCCTGTTGCTTACCTGTCGCCATGGACTTAATCTCATCCAGAACAGGGATGATGTTGGGTCTCAGTCGGTCAAGAATTCCGCCTCCTAGCACTGAATTGATACCTACATGCAAATGAGCACAGGGATGGTGAGGGTAGCCTCTGCTCGTCTCTCCATCCCAATCTCATTCTCTCCACACTGCCTCAGCCTCTCCTGCTGCAAAACCCATCTGCATCCTGGACCCTGTCTACGGGTCGACTTGTGTATGGAGATTTGTCTTCGGGGTCTCTGCACCAACTGTCCCCCAGGGAAAAATTAATCACTACAGACTCACAGACCCAGAATTTACTTATACCAGGAACATGGTATTATCATCTTGGCCAGTATAGAACTGCCTGTGTCTCTGATATCTTCGGCTAGACTGGGTTCGCACTGGGACTGCACTCAGGGCGGGGAAGGATAGCTGTCGTGCGCATTATGGGATGTTTAGGGCATCCCTGGATTCAACATGCTAGATTTTGGTAGAAGTGTCCCCACCCCACCTTCACTTCATTGTGACAACCAAAAATGTCTCCAGATGTCACCAAATGTGCCAAATGTCACCCCAGCCCCCTGGTTGAGAAGCACTAAGCTAAACCTTGGCCTTCAGGGTTGAGCCCTATCCACCTGCCATTTCTGAAGCCACTGGTTTCTCTGAGGAGCTCACTGTGTCTGTTCAGGGCACCTGGCAGGAAAACAATCTTTCCCTCATGAAGCAAATAGAGAATGGGTGCTTGTGACTACAAGAATGCTAATGCCTTCCAATGAGTGTAAAATGAAAAAACAAAAAGTCCTGCTGCTTGTGAAAAAGACGACTTCGATGAGTGCTAGATTCTAATCACTGAGTAACAAATAGCACGTTGGCAATAAGGCTAGGGAATCATCTTTCTGTCTTCCCCCGACTTTCACGTATGTAATTTCTTAGTTCATGTTTTATGAGAGATGAATCAAAACAAAGAAACAAAAAGAAAATGTGAAGCAACTTTAAATTTTACTCACTGTTCAGATCTAAGAACGCCTTGTCCTTGGTAGTGTTGTACTGGGCCAATATACGTTTGATTTGCTGAAAAAGAACATTCTGTAAAACCTCCCCTTCTAAGCTCCAAAGGCAATACAAGGACAAAAAGAGATTTAATATACAAAAGTTATCCTGAATCAGAACATTTTGAGGTAAACAAGTTCTTAGAGACTTTTCTACTTTCTAACATGTTAGTACTGTGAGCATCACAAATTTAGGCTGATTCCTGCCCAGACACTTTTTTAAAAAATGTTCTGAATAGGTAAATTCATCAACATGCTTCTGGATTACAGAAAAATATATCTGGGGAAAAAAAGGGGACCTCCTCTCACATCCCCACCCTTCAATCATCCCATTGCCCTCTCTAAAGACAGTTTGTGTGTCCGTGAGTACGTGTGCATATGTGAGTGTGTGTGTGTGTGAGAGAGAGAGAGAGAGTGTGTGTGTGTGTGTGTGTGTCCTTCCCAAGGAATCTGACATACTGATGCAGACATTAGCAAATGGGTGTTTATAAAGCAGAATGGTTTCATTACAAGAGTAACTTTGTACAAGTGATAGAAAGTTAACTGTACCGCCAAAAAGAAAGGATAACACCCAAAAACTTTTCTTTAAAAAAAAAACATAAGAACTTTAAAATGATTAAGTCCTTTTATAATACATATTGTGATGCTATGTTATATCTTAATAAATTAATATCTTAATAAATGCAATGTTATATCTTAATTAAGGTATGTTATATCTTAATAAAATAAAAACCCCAATTCTGAAATTCGGCTTTTGTACTCTTAAAAATCACTTTCTAGGCCTTTATTTATTCATCCAGGACATTAAAAGATAACACCAGTCTATGCTGATTCACTGCGTTTCTAGAAGGTTCGAATGAGATTCCAAATATACACAGAAACTCCAAAAAGCCAAAAATATAAAGCATCGTGTTACATACAGATGATGGTTTTTACCTCTGGAGTTTCATTCAGGAGAGTTCGCAAGTCCTTGAAATTGCTGTCTGCCAGTTTCCGACTTCTTTTGATCCGGGTCCTTACCTGGTGATTTGCCACAAAACCATAGAAGATGCCAATGCTGCAGGAAAAGGCAGAGAGAAGGAAGAGCACTTACTACGTGGTCCATGGTTCTCTGTCCAGGTCCAGGCAGCTGAGCAGGAGTAGGGAGGGGCCCACAGAAGGACTGGCCTTTCCTCTCCCCGGGTCTTCTCCTGCCACAGCCTTCCCGCTGCCATCCCACAGTCTAACCACCACCCACATAGAGGCTACAAAACAGGACTCAGTCCTCTCAGAGGAGGCAAATCTCCATTCAGTTCCAAATGACTCTCATCAATGGAACAATGTTTACAATACATTGTGGAGGAAATAGGTACAAAAAGGTTATAAGGCAGCATGCATGAACCAGTCCCATACCTGTCCTTATGTGAACGTGTGTGTACACCCTCCCATATGCGCATGTGCGCGCGCACACACACACACACACACTTCTGTTCCCCAACTCCCCAAAGAAGTCTATAGAAAAAAACAACAAAATGATAAGAGTACTTGAGCCTTCTAAGGTTTTTGGTTTCTCTAATTGTCTGTTAGTGCCCTTATTGTCCAGGTTGGAAAGAAACATGTTACTTTAGCATTAAAATGTGCATACAACAGAGCACCTGTGTATTATTTCATCCACAGAAAGTGTAAAAACAAGTGAAACGGTGGTGCTAGAAGTCCGTGGTTATGCTCAGAGGAGGGGTGGAATGTCAGAGTACTCTGCTCATGGGTGTATTCACTTCATGGACATTTACGCATACGTACTTGTGAAAAGGACGCTTTCCTCCATGTGAAATATACTTCAAAAAAAGGTTCAAAAATGCCATATGAAAAGCATCTTGCAGGAAAGCCTTCTCTATGTGAAAAAAAAAAAGTCTTTTTCAAGCCATCTAAAATGTCTAATGTAATACTTTTTAAGGGCTCTTAATGTTGACTAGTTACTAATAATCATTTGACTTAAAGTAATTGGACGAATTGGCTTGTTTTTGTGCCAAAGCCTTTGAATATTAAAACGTTAAATCACAAGGTGCTAATTGCCAAGGTTCTGTTGAACTTGGCCACTAGATGGCAGTAAGGAAATACATAAAGATAGCGGAACTATGTTTACCTACAAAAGCAAGCAACAAACTTCTTAGTTTGTAATCATACAATGGAAGATGTAGATATGGTTTTCCAACTAAGTTTTGCAAATAATAGACAAACTTTTAAAAAAAATCAGATGCAGAAAATTAATACAGTGCCTCTTCAGCAAAAGCAATGTCTTGAGGCATTATTTGTGCATATATTTACAGGTAGGATGACTAACATCCCATTTTTGCACCTAAAATCCCATGTCTCCAGGAAACTTCTCCATCCTGGGTAAATAGAAACAGTTATTCACCCCACTTATGGTATAAATATATAAATACATTCCAAGGAACATTGGTTCATTACTGGTTTTGAAACATACTTTCCCATAGCAGTATAATATTGGTTCATTAGGTTTCCTAAAATGATCCAAAAAAGCCTATATAATACAATGTTGAGGAATATGTCTCACAGTTAGCAAGTTGCAGTGTACTGAGTACCAGACTAGGAGCACAAGATGTAGGTTCTAGGTCTTGTCCTACCACCACGGCACTGTATAAGCCAGAGAAAATCACTTTCCTTCTGTGGGACTCCAGTTGGTATCTCCAAACTGAAAAGATCAGTTTAGATCTCTAGGTCTAATCAGGTAAATTAGATCCAATCTAATTTAGATTAGATAAGTGCTTCTCAAGCTGTAAAGGAGAGCAGCACTGGATGTACATGTTCTCTAAGATTTTTAAGTTTGGGTTAATTCTGATGGTAATCTTTTAAAATAAATATTAACAATATTATGTGCCATTTGGAATGACCGCCTTATAATTTGTCCTAAATTTGCATTGGTATTTTTGAGGCCAATGCACTATAGCAATAAGTTATTAAATCAGACACTCCTGCCAAAAGAAGTCAAATGATTCAAAATAACGATTTTGGAGTTTTGTGAAGAAGCGTGCGTGCGCGCGCGCGCGCACACACACACACACACATGCACACACACACACATGCACAGAAGTTGAGTCACAGCAACACACCTGGAGCTTGCTACCATGCCAAATTCAAAACATTCTAGACCATGATGAGTCAGGATCACTACCTGAACATACCCGATGTTCACAGTGGGATCCCTGGCTCTCTCTTCCCAGCAAGTCCAAATTATTTTATTCACTCATCAGCTTCCAGATATAAGAAGTCAAAGTGAACTTGGGAGAAAAGAACCAGTCCAAATCCACTTGTACTTGACCCTCATTGACCCCTCCACCCATCCCCAGAAGGGAGAAGAATCTCCTTGCCTCTTCCAGAGAGCCTCTGGGAGCCTCTCCCTTTAATTCTGAAGGGGCATTTCTCACTTCACACTCCAATTTGTCTTTATTCTTATCTGTGTTTAATCTTCCTAAAAGTTGGGAACTACTTCTTTGTTAACTTTGCATAATGCAGTCTTGTCCACACTGGGTGCTCCATGAAGGTGAGTTTAAGGGTCAGGCTTTGGTTTCATTTGGCCTATTTAGAAGACTGGCCGTATGTCTGGAGTGTGAGTCAGAAACTGTCTTTGTGCTTTATTGAATAAATGTCCTTACTCACGGATCACCAGTCAGTGAAATGAACTGCAATACAACATTTCAGTACCACACTGAATTTCAATGCTACACATTTTGAAATACCTATATTTCTACTAATCGATAATAGGTCTAATTAAAATTAAAGCATTGATTTTTTTTTTTTAAACTGTACTAAGCTGGGTGTGGTGGCACGTGCCTGTTGTCACAGCTACTTGGGACATGGAGATGGGAGAGTCACTTGAGCCCAGGAGTTCAAGTCCAGCATGGGCAATATAGCAAGACCCCATTTTAAAGAGAAAAAGGAAAAAAAACTGTACTAAGCATACTTATAGAGTAGAAGTTAGTGATTTTCAAACTCATGCACAAAGTAAATTTTGTATTTAAATGTAAATGCCTACATAAGCAGGCAGAAAGCATTAAGGAAAAATTGGGTGGCCTGGGGCCATAGAGGCCAGGAGATCAAAGGTGTGCTAGAGGAGCAGCTAAACTGCCGGTCTCAAAAGTGTCACTATGATGGCAGATAAGTATCACCATAGCTTCCCATTATCCACAAAAATCTGGGAATCTGGATTCTTATGTGAAATCTCCCAATTTTTAAATATTAGCAACTAATCAAAGAAAGATTTAAATACTTTGAAGACCAACTGATGGTCTCCATTTGCAATCTCAGATTTAAACCTTTTCAAACACAAATAGAGAATAAAGAAATTATGCTTTGTAGTATTGATTTAGACACTCCCTGTTGTTCGATGTCTTTTTTGAGCAAAAAAAATAGTATGTGAATATTTTTATTTTTAACAACCCCCAGTCAATTATTAGAATATAAGGATACTAAAAGACATTTACCTAAGACAAAAAGGAAATAAAATTTCAGTGAATGTCAGTTCTCTGGCATTTGACATAAATGCCCTTAAACAATCAAAAACATGTGCTTTTAAGCAGCACAACAAAATCTCTTGGCACTTTTTAGCAGAAGATAGGAATTTTTATTTTTCTGGCCTTACATCTTCTATATTTTATTATAGAAAATTCAGTTTTCTCAAATATACACTTAAAAGTAAGTAAACTTTTTATAGAGTAAGACTAAACCTTTCTTTTGAATCTTAACTTTAAAACTTGTAACTTTATTATTCTTACCAATTTCTACAGATTCCGTAAAATTAGTCAAAGCCAAATAAATGCTTTCAGTCTGTAACTGGTCTCTTATTTAAAAAAAAAAAAAAATTTACATTTAAACTGTAAGTAACCAGACCTCATTCACATGAAGAAAGTTTCATGATTTTCAGGACTGCTATTGTAGCTCGATCTTTTTTCTACAACCTTGCAGCCTCCCAGTCAGGAATTAGCAATCACTAATTAGCAATCACTGATGAACTTCAAAAATAGCCAGCTTCCTGAAAATGGCTCGGATTCAATTCACTATAGGAATTATTACCAAGTCTGGCTTATCATACTCAGAAACTTAGAAACATACAGAGGAAGTCAAGGCATAGTTGTTCTTTTTAAAAAAAAAATAATAATAACCTTTTTGAAAAATGCAGCAGTGACAAGCAGAAAGAAAGGAGAAGAAACTTGGCTTTTTCTGGAGTAAGATCGATCTGCTTAGCAGTCTACAGTGAGAGGTGGATATTCGATCTTGTGCTGATGGTCAAACAGACTGTATAAACATATGTCAGTGTCTACGGAACTCTCACATTCCACAGCTGCAGAGAAAGAACATGCCCACGTAGACTCCACATCTGCTAGGGAATCTTTCTCCTTAACACCTAAGTCTTCCCTTCACCTCCCTCAAAGAAAATTTAAAATAAAGAAGGATGCTCAAAACTAACTTGAAAGCTAATTTCATTTAATTGTAAACATTTTGAACCACAAAATGAAATTGAGTCCAATAAAAGGCAGATGAACTGCTCTGGGTTTCTGAAAGAATTTTTTAAAAATCATATACAAAGACTATTTCTCAATAGCATCCAATCTCCGCTGAGGTCAATGTCAGCTAGAGGCCCTGCATTAAACAAGAGAGAGTCCACTCTGCTAGCTTTCCTTTCTGCTTTCCAATTTTATTGACATTCTTTTCCTTCTTATTTTTATCTAATCTTCTAATTTTGTTGACATACTTTCTTCTCCTGTCTAGCTACTCATAATACAGAAATCTTAACTTTCAGGTCTTTAATCCTCCTGGCTAGCTTTGATTACTTGAAAACAGTATCTAGGTATTACTCAACTCATAATGTTTAAGATATAAACCAGTGGGAGTTTCAAAAGGAAGCCATCAAAACAGTCACCATAAATCAAAAAGTTCATCAGAATTTAAAGTGAGGAAAAAGAAAAAATTCACATACTACTTTCATTTAAGCTTATTTATAATTTATATATAAATTCAATGTGCTACATGAAATCAAGTTAGTTTTAGTTTTGTCACAATCTCAAACAATTGATCAACTTTAGTTTAACTATATTGACATCTAAAACTACAATTTTCACATTAATATTTGACTTGGGTGGGAAAAAATTGTTTTAACTGAATATGTAGGAGGCTATAGAATCATAGCATGCATTTTTAAAAAGAAATTTCTAAATTAAAATACACTTAGAGAAAACATACTGATTTGATAGGTCTGAATTCTCAAGAATTAACAAAATGGTAGCTTTCATTTTATATATAAATGGAAGCCACATTTACTTTTTACTTTGTAGCTTTATTAATGATATATTTTGGCTTTTTCAACATAATGTAAATAACTCAATCAGCTGAGAGTGAACTATAACAATCATAACACATAATTATATGTAACACAAATGAAAGTTCAATTTTTAAAAAGAAATCCAATGTCATGGCTAGGCACAGTGGCTCGTGTCTGTAATCCTAACACTTTGGGAGGTCGAGGCGGGCAGATCACTTGAGGCCAGGAGTTTCTGACTAGCTGGCCAACATGGTAAAAACCCGTCTCTATTAAAAATACAAAAATTTGCTGGGTATGGTGGTGCACGCTTATAATCCCAGCTACTCGAGAGGCTGAGCCACGAGAATCACTTGAACCCGGAAAGCGGAGGTTGCAGTGAGCCAAGATTGCGCCACTGCACTCCAGCCTGGGTGACACAGTAAGACTCTGTCTCAAAAGAAAAAAAAGGAGAGAGAGAGGGAAGGAAACCCATTATTACACATGTAAACATTTATTCAGGTAAATAAATACTGCACTCAATAAAGAATTTTCCTGAAATTACACTATATGTATTGACATCAAGTGAAAATTATTAACTTGTTAAATAAGTAATCACACTAACAAGAAGTCCTAAGGGCAGTATTTTCAGATGACACTTTCATATCTGAATCTCATCTCTGAGGTCCAGGATGTATGGAATGGGTAAACACGGCTATGTAAGTGTCCAGACAAATGTGGCCTGTGAGTTTCAGGCTTACAGGAAATGCACAGGGATCCCTGACAGGTTTCAGGGCTGTAACTGACTTTCTTCTGGTAGCTGGAAGGAGGGAACTACCCCTACAGCTAGGAGTCTGTGCATTCCTTAGAGCATATCAAATGCAAAGCAGAGAGACAGGGACATCGGGAATGACCACTGACCTGGTCCCAAACTGCCTCTCAAGATCAAATGTGAAAAAAACAGTAAGTATTAAATGATTTTTGCAGACACAGAGAAAGAGACAGTGACAGAAAAATACAGAGGGACAAGGAGAGACGGGAAAGAGAGAGAGAGAGGTGGACAGACAGAGATGCTCACACCCCAATCTAACGGAGAGAAAACAAGTAACTTTCAGGCCAACCGATAGTGCATGAAGTCAGCTAACAAGTTCACTTGGATCCTGTTTACACACATATATTGTTAAGGTCTATTATTCCACTATTAACAGCAAAAGTGTGTCTTTGCTTAAATAATCACTGCCCTGGACTAAGTGGTAATGCATTGGCCTTTGTCTGTTGTGAACATTTTTTTTGTCAGTGTTCAAGTTTTAGCT
The DNA here is from genome assembly GCA_963573385.1 of Cacajao melanocephalus. Classification (NCBI taxonomy): domain Eukaryota; kingdom Metazoa; phylum Chordata; class Mammalia; order Primates; family Pitheciidae; genus Cacajao; species Cacajao melanocephalus. The sequence goes on from CAUYLG010067414.1 coordinate 51,884, forward strand.
TAGTTAATTCAATAGGTAATACTCAAGCCTGGTACATATTCAAAAGAGACAAAAAGCCCAGCTACAGCAAGAAATGAGTTTCCTTCCTTCCCCTCACAACCCTCAATTTCCTTTCCAGAGGCAACCACTATTGCCAGTTTCTTGTCAACCCTTTTATATCCCATCCGCTCTATAAAAATATGACCAAGTGCTTGTGTCTCCTTCCTGACCTTTTTTTTTAACATAGTTATCGTGTTCTGCACGTGGTCTGCAACCTGCTTTTTTCACTTCATCTATCTTGGTGAGTTTGGTATCAAGTCCAGAGCTGTCCAGTCCTCTCCAATGGGTACACTGCATTCCAGTGAGTGGTCACCCTAAGCCATGCATCTTATTAGACCCTTGCTGGTGGCCACACTTAAAGCCTCTCCTTCTTGGGTTTGCAGCTAGAACGCTAACTCATAGCACTTACTGTTTTCTGCTAAAATTCCTGAATATCACTTCCTTAGTAAAACTTGAAAAAATCTTACGGTTACTGAGCACGTGGTATTTGGAGAAACAACAAAGAGAAGCTGTTGGCCAACCCTCGCTGTGCCTTCGTGCCGCAGGCACTTTATTTCTGTCGCTGCATAAAACGGTGGAATGAGTGAGGAAACGTGGAACAATAACCAAGCATCATAACAAGGGAACGCTATTGTGGTGCACATTCTTCAGATGAGCAATCTAATCTGGACTCGAAAAAATGTCATCTTAAAAGCAACGTATTTCTGAACAGCCAGTCAACTGGAAAACTTGAAAGCAGCAGAAGCTGCAGCAGAAACACCCTAAATTGTGAAGTGTGTTCCAGACTTCAAGACAGGGTGGTGGATTAACAGCAAATATGAAAAAAAAATGGGTTTATTATTAGAAAGCCAATTGCATTCTACAATATTCTCAAATTTCCAAATTCAGGGACTGCATCCGTTCAACAAGATTCCTCTGGGCTCATCCAGCATATCAACTTGGAGATCCATCCCCTTTCTACATGCTGCCTGTCTGCAAACAGTTAATTAAGAGAATCCTGCTGCACTGGGAGGTAAATGCTTTCTGCAGCTCAAGATTTCTCAGAATACCTTCAAGAGGAAAACTATACCAAAGGGCTGGCTCATCAGCTCAGTTAGGGCAGCTTCATTACAACGCTGATGTTCGGTGATAATGAGATCCTTTTGAAACACTCTAGACAAGCACTTGTGTTTTCCCTTTCCTGTTTCGTGGGGTCTTTTTCATTGTTGCTATTTTGTTTAGTTTTAAACTCATGGTTTAACCATTAAAATATGAGACATTCTTCATCAGTCTAAAACACAAGCAGTTGTTGTCCAAGATTCTACTTGCCTTATTATTATACAAATCACCAAGAGGGAGATTGCAAAGCATTTCCTCAGGAAGGGCCCATTTTCCTTCTGTCGCTGGTGCATTTCTCCACCACATTTGTTACAGCAACGACACATACAAAAGAAATACCCCACCAGAGGCATCAGAATAATAAACAGCAGTCCCAGGAGAGAGCATAAAATAATTCCTGCTTCATAGTAGGCAATCTGCAATTCAAACAAAAGAAACAGCACATATTGTAACACGAAATAATAAGTAAAACATTCCACGGTATACATGGTTCCTTTTTTTTTTTTTTCTGAGACAGAGTCTCACTCTATTGCCCAAGATAGAATGCAATGGTGTGATCTCCGCTTACTGCAACCTCCACCTCCTGGGTTCAAGTGATTCTCGTGCCTCAGCCTCCAAGTAGCTGGGATTACAGGTGCCCACCATCATGCCCAGCTAATTTTTTTATTTGTAGTACAGATAGGGTTTCACCATGTTGTCCAGTCTGGTCTTGAACTCCTGCCCTCAAGCAATCCACCTGCCTCGGCCTCCCAAAGTGCTATGATTACAGGTGTAAGCCACCGCTCCTGGCTATGTTTCATTTTTTTAAACCTATCTGCTATCATTAATTGAATCTGAATGTGTGTATTTTTTTTTTCATTTTGAAGTTCTTCTTGAAAAAGAGGAAGCAGAGAATTGAGTTATTAAATATAGGACCAAGTGGTTACTGGAAGATGTCTTTCAGCCCCTAGGAAGATATCTAAATGCTAGGTTGAGCTGCAAATGGTTTAATTTCAACCCCAAAGGTATTTTGTTTTTAAATGGTTCAATAAATCTTGGCAGGAGTACTTACATAAAAAATAGTCTAATATAAAGTGCTTTACACCAGGAAAACTGCACAAGTAGAAGTTATTAAAGATTCAAAGCACTTTGGATTGGCTGGCAAACAGTTACAGAAGAATCTGGAATGTATCTTAATTTAGAAAAAAGGCTCAGACTCTGAGTCAGGCATGTGAAACACAGGCCAGTCACTAGGTTTCGCCATTGATACACTGGAAATAATAATACGTACCTTGACAAGTCACTGTGAAAATGAGCGATAAGGCATGATTAGAAATAATGTGACAAAGTGCCAGGCACTGGATAGACAATAAAGATGCCTCTCGCGCCAGCCCAGGAGCCAGATCCACAGTGAAGGACCAACCCCGGCAATCCATGTCGCAGACAATTCCTAAGCTCCAAGGAACAGCACAATTTCTAGATACAATCATGCGACCTAAACATATTTTCATAATCACTGCTGACTTTATTCCCGGATAAACAAAAATTAATGCAACTGGATGATGAAACTTGATGTCATTCCAATTCATGCATGTAGTTGCTTACATTTCTAAAGAATGTCAGAAAATTGCAAGTTGGCAGTTTGCAACTAAATGGACAATCTAGACAGCTGCGAATTCTGAAGGCAAGCTGAGTAAAGGAAAATAAAACACAAGTTTGGTCCTGGGAGCAAATATGATGTTTTGGAGGAGAGACATGGTTTATATCCCAGCAGGGGGCTTCCAGGTCCCTCAACTGGATGGTGTTACATTAGCATTAACCTCATAAATATACTGCAAGGGACGAATAACTAAATGACTGAATGTGAAAATAACTAGCCAAGTGCCCAGCACACAACTGATACTCAATAAATGGTAGTTAACTCTATGAGCAAATGCTCAAGACTAGTAAATCTGGTGCATCTGGCACTTGAATATTATCTAGTTCCATATTAAAATTAAATTGCTAAAAATAATGGCTGAATCTTGCTTTGTTCATCAAATATCTGCTTGTGCTTAAGCTAACCCCCATCCATAAAGAGGCATTATTAGCTGACTTAACCCTTCCTCAAGGACCAATATCACTTGCCAATTAAGAAACCAGCCCAGACATTCCAAACTCTTACTTACATATTTTTCCATCATTTCTCAGTAAATATTCTAAATTATTTACCCTTTTAAAGAAACATAAATTCTTTCTGAATTCCAGGAGACACTGAACCCAACCCCAGGAGAGTAGATTGAAATGTTTTAAATGCACTAATTTTAGCTTTAAATATAATTAGTACATTTGATACATAGCCTTTCTAATGTTACTGACTAAATATCAGGCAGTATCAGGAACAAGATAGGGCATTTCAGGAATCCACTTCTAGGCTGAATAGATGGAGGCTTGTCAGTACTTAAACTGTTTTTTGATACACCAAGATCTTTGAGTACTTTGTTGATTATGTTGAAGATCAACATCTAAATATTACAGAGATGTCTTTCTTAAAAGAGAGGGTTAAAAGTGTGGTAAAACAGAAATGAAACAGACCATTTAAAAATCTTCACAGTGAGGATGACAGCGAAGAACAGAAAGGCTTTCAAAGAGCAACTGGAAACAGCAGACGAGGACTTTACCTTCAGACCTAAGAGTACAGTTTCTGGCTGTAGAAGTCAACGTAGGTGAGGAATTTTGGCAGAGGCGGCATGCATCAAGAAAACAGACAGAAAAAGTTATGAGTGATCAACCATAACCAAAAACATTAATATCCCACCTGGAGAAAATTGAGTGATAGAAGGATAAACACAAGAGAAGAATGTAAAACTTGAGTGCAAATTCAAGAAATGGTGTATTAAATTGTTTCGAGTTCTGAAATTTACATTTGCATTTACATTTGGATTTCCCAAAAGGTTCTTAATCAGTATGCTAATCAGTTATGAAAAGGAGAATCAGAGGGGGAGTTACAAATGCTTAACACACTAACCATGTGATCTTCATAAAATAGAGAATCAGGCCTGAGAACTCCAGAACCAATGGCAGCATCTTCCAAAGTTCCTTTTCTAAAATAAAAATCTGATGGTGTTATTCCCTTGCTTAAAGCAATCAATGAATTCCTGCCATTTTTATTCCGAACATCTCAATGTTTAATTTTAAATGTTCTTTTATGGTAAAATAAACTTAGGTGGCTCTATGTCATTTTCTAGATCACTTTTTTGAAATATTCTGGTCCTGGAAATCTAAAAGTTTAGAAACTATTGCCTTGGCTGATAGATCTTCACAGACTGAGGGAACATTTGTGATAGGAAACACTTTTAAATGAGGCATCCAAAATGCTGGGACTGGGGGCCAGTTCAGATATACCTGCCTCTGAGGTCACACTGGGCATCTTAAATGATCCCAGTCTCGCTTTCTGGGGAGGGGCATACAGGCTTGTTACCAACCTGGGCACAAGCTCCCAAGCTCACCAGACATTAAAAAAAAGCACCTCACAGTGTGTGTTAAAAAAAAAACAAAAAACAAAACACTGACTCCTGGGCTCCTCCGCTAGAGCACATGAGTCAGAAGATATGGGTAAGACCAGGAATCTGTGTTCCCTGTGCCTCCCAAACAAACAACTTGCCCTGGAGTCGTTGGCTTAGGGTCTGCTTCAAGGGGAAGCAACCCAAGACACCCAGCCTTTATCAGACTAAATCCACTCAGAAAGCCCTCCTCCAGATGTGGCCTGGCTCCTTTGGTATCTTTGCTTTAACTAAACCCCTTTCTTTTAGAAAGCGTGGTCCAGTTCCACATCTAGAGGAGGATTCAGCTCCTTCATGTGGGCTCAGTTCTGCATCCTCTCTCCACTCACCCTCACCCAGAGTTTATATTCATTTGCAGAGGTAAGGAAAGAGAAAAGGAGCCAGGGGTATAAACCAAGGTTATGGGAGTGCTAAATCTAATACCAAGTCTGGCACAAAGCAGTTGTCCAACTAAGACCCTGCCAGGGACAGTGGCAGCCCAGCTCCAGCTCAGAGTCGCAGGTTCGTCAAGGCCACCTAGCGGTCTCAGGACCTTGTCTTCCACTGAAGCACTGCCGCCTACTTCCATTCCTTGGTTGGCATTCAGGCTGGCTACTAATGTTATGCTAATTTGAATATAAATATAAAAGCAACAGTCATTTTCTTCCCCCCAGAGATACAGGCCGAGGTGGCAATCACGTTTGGGAGATATAAATGAAGACTGTGGCAATGAAGAATGAAAATGCTTTCGACGGTGCTGGGGAAGGCTGTGAGCCCTGGCAACAGCTCAGTTCATCTTCCAGACAGTCTTCCCTGCTGAATGCAAATGGCCTCCAGATAAGGCTTTCCTCTTCAGCTTCTGCATTTACTTTTCTCTTGCGTATAATTTTCTTGCAAATTAAGAATAGGATGAGGCCATTTGTAACTACCGTATCTGAGGCAATGATTCACTGGACAAGAGTTAACTGCTCTCCCCCTGGCCAGAAACACTAGCATTCAGATTTATTGAGCAGGCCAGTAAAACACCGCGTCCACCTATAAATCTGCTTATTGGAGCTTGATAACCACCTTCAAACCAGGAAAGGAAGAAACAAAGTGCTTTACTTACTGAGATGGACTGAGAACCTGGCAAACACATTTAACTAATTTTTATTACCTTACATTCAATGTACACACTTCTGTCTGTCTGTTTCATGGGCAACCTACACTCATAACACACCGAAATCAAAAGACCATTCTTTGGTTTAGAGGAGTGCGTTGACAGCACCATGGGTAACAACCAGAAAAATGGAAGGAGACTTGATACTTTCTGAAAATACTATGGACTCACTTTAGAGAGGAGTTCAAGACCCTCCCATGATCAAGCCCCAATTTACCTTTTTATTCTCTCCCTCTGGCTAGGGGCCTGCTTCTTTCATACCTTGACCTCTTTGCTCACATGGTTCCTGAAGCCTGGAATATGAGCAGAGAGTGTGCCCACCCCTCTCACCGGCTCCAGCCCTTGTATGATCCTTGTTACATATTAACTAGACACTGTCCCTGCTATCGTCTTCCAGCCTCTTGAGACCAAACGCTATCATCCTCATCTCCACCTTCCTTCAATTCTAGCGAACTATTCCCACAGCAGGAGCTTCATAAACCTTGTGCAAATGCAAAGCTACTTTTTAACAGATGATGTTTTATAACACAGTGCACAGTCACCGTTTCTAGGAATTTTCAAACAATTCTACTTAATGAGGGAGTTCTCATCCCTCAGATAAAGGAAAAGCAGCATAATATTTCTTTTTGAAGAAATTTTAGTTTTTGATTTCCAAATAACATACAACTTGAAAGGTTTTCTTCAAATGCTACTTTTGAAATTTCTGCTATGGTTCAAATGGGATCTGTAAGGTGGTTCAATATTCCATAAAAGTTCTTAGTCAAAAAAGGTTACTAAAATTACAGATTGAATAACTGGTTGTTTAAAGATTTACTTTCAAGTCAGACAAAATTTTTCTCATACTTCATATTTTTAATAACAAATACACCAATGAAAAATTACCTCATCATAATTAATTTTGGACTCAAGTGCCTTCTGTATGACTTTTCTCAAAGTATCTGGAAAAAAAAAGCCACAAAATAGCAAAATTATTTTTTCAGTAAAAATACAAAATGCATATTTAGAAAAAAAGAAGTCTATATATGCTTACAAATTATTATACCTATATTTCCATTATTCTTATTTTATTCCTATTTCTTAATGTAGATACATAATAACCTCTAGCCAGAAGCCAAGAATAAAAGACAAATACTTCTGATTTACCATTTGCCAGTGACAGAATTAGAGTTGTTATTTTTAAGTAATTTATCATAATACACCTTAATATTTACCAGCAAACCACATGCAGCTTATTAATAATCATTTATAAAAATTATCCTGAAATTGCTAATTCTTATCTGGAAACACAAATGCAATTTATTTTTCAATAATTCTACATTTGCACATTAATATTTTACAAAGGAATGGATTAAAGGAATCTCAAAATTAACCCAACTCGGTTGGGCGCCATGGTTCATGCCTATAATCCCAGCACTTTGGGATGCAGAGGCAGGCAGATCACCTGAGACCAAAAGTTTGAGAACCAGCCTGGCCAACATGGTGAAACTCTGTCTCTACTAAAAATACAAAAATTAGGCAGCCATGGTGGCACATGCCTATAATCACAGTTCCTCAGGAGGCTGAGTCAGGAGGATCACTTGAACCCGGGAGGTGCAGGTTGCAGTGAGCCGAGATTGCGCTACCGTACTCCAGACTCCATCAAAAAAATAATAATAGTAAATAACCTAACTTAAGAGTTCTGAACATGGAAATCCGTCTCTTCCTGTCTCCAAGCAGTGCACAAAACTCTATGCAATGCAAACTTAAACTTTTCCATAGATATTCATTTAGGGCATTTTAATTCTCACATAGGTCTGGGACCAAAAAAGGTTGAGAGCCACCTCTTAACCCCGAGCCACCATCTAAGAATGATATGAGACAACTGAGACATGGACAGAGAGGGTGATGTAGTGATTCGTGAGGAGGCCAGACCAAGGTCAGCTCTTCCTTCTCCCGTGCAGGTGCCTTCCCGCCACCCTGGACACTGTCTCTCATGCCAGGAAGGAGCTTCTGCAGTGCTATCACTACATCCATCACACCTGAAATGTACTACTGTGGGGCAAAAGAAACCTCACATTGACTCCTTTTTTATGCAAAAAAGTTCAGATTAACATACAGGAAAACGAAGCGAGCCACTTTCCCACATAGCTTTCTGCAAAACAATTTTCCTGTTCTACAACTCAGAGATATGGGCTGATGTTTAAAGATTGTGCTGCAGGAACAGGGATTTTTCAAACTGATATATACCCTGGGAACCCCAATAGTTCCTTCATAGTACCTCAGGGGCTGCCCAGGGACCAGAGGGACATCGAGGCTGTTCAATCCCACAGGCTCCCTCCCCCTTCAACCAGTCAGCATCGCTTTGGCCTGTTTTACAGATCAGGCTTCTGTTTAAAATGTCATTGGATGAAAGAGTCTACTGCTAATTAAAAAAATGAGAAATCATCTATATATTAAAATACATTTAGTTGCACAGCATAATATGTTGCAATTTGGGATCCTGATCTAGTAACGATTTAGAAGGGAATCCAAGCTCCACCACTTACTGGGTATCTAATCTTAGGTGAGTAACTGCTACAAACATCCTCATCTGCAAAATAAGATGTCCCTACTCTCAAAGGACCACTTAAAATGAAGTGAAAAGACATTTATAAATAAAATAGAACCAGGCCTGTCACACAGTGGGCACTTGGTGTATACCTGCTATTATTACATGGAGGGTTTTAAAGAACACAGATTACAGAACAGCATCCATGGTAAGTGCAGTGTGGAAGACTGTTACTGTGGCATTCAATAACCATTCACTTTTCTTTTCCTCACAAAACAAAGCAAACAAACAAAAACAAAATGAAAACCTTTGGGTTTCTTTTGGGGAACTGCTCCTTCCATCCTCTCAGGCCACATGGACTGAAGAAGCTGTGAGTCCAGCACCTCAAAGGTAGATCCTCACTGGTCTAAACCAGCAGGTCTCCAAGCGTGGGCCGTGGGAATCCCCAAGATATGTTCAGGATTTCCATGAGGTAGAAATACAAGATGTTAATTGCTTTTTTGTTGTGTTGACATTTGCACTAGGATGCAAAAGCAGTTGTAGATAAGAATGCAGGTAATTTAGAACGAATCAAGGTTGCAGCTAATACTCATATTCTTTGCCATCATGCATTCATGTTCAATGGTCAGTTACACTTAAAAAGAGTCTTGATAAAGCATTAAAAATTATTTTTATTAAACCTCAACCTGGGAGTACAGCTTTTCATTATCTTGTGTAAGAAAATGGCAACTACACATAAAGTTCTTTCATGCACATCAAAGTATAATGTGCAAAAAGCATTTCTGCAAGTGTTTTAAGTTGTGAACTCAACTAGCCACAGTTTTCATGGAACACCATCTTTACTTGGAAGAAAGGTTGATGGCCAGACACGGTGGCTCACACCTGTAATCCTAGCACTATGGGAGGCCAAGCAGAGAGGACTGCTCCAGCCCAGGAGTTTGAGACCAGCTTGGGCAACTGGGTAACATAGTGAGAGGCTGAGATAGGAGAATCATTTGAGCCCAGGAGTCCGACTAAGCCACTGCACTCCAGCTTGAATGACAGAGTGAGACCCTGCCTCAAAAAAAAAAAAAAAAAAATAGGCAGGGCATTGTGGCTCATGCTTGTAATCCCAGTACTTTGGGAAGCTGAGGTGGGTGGATCACCTGAGGTCGGGAGTTTGAGACCAGCCTGATCAATATGGAGAAACACTGTCTCTACTAAAAATACAAAATTAACCGGGTGTGGTGGCGCATGCCTGTAATCCCAGCTATGTGGGAGGCTGAGGCAGGAGAATCACTTGAACTCAGGAGGTGGAGGTTGCAGTGAGCCGAGATGGCGCCACTGCACTCCAGCCTGGGCAACAAGAGCGAAACTCTGTCTCAAAAATAAAAAATAAAAAAATAAAATAAGAAAGGCTGAGAGACAAATTGTTACTATTCAGATTGGGTATACCCAATCTCTGCCTTTAATCGTGGTTCACTGCAGGCTCAAACTCCTGGGCTCAGGTTATCCTCCCCTCTCCCCTCAGACTCCTACATAGCTAGGACTACAAGTGCACGCTACCATGAGCAGATAATTTTTTAATTTTATTTTTGAGGGATGGGGTCTCACTATGTTGCCCAGGCTGGTCTTAAACCCCTGGCTTCAAATGATCCTCTCACCTTGGCTTCCCAAAGCACTGAGGTTACAGGCGTGAGCCACTGTGCTTGGTCAGCATTTTCTCTAAAATGAAAGAAGTGGAGCTTGTATGTTTAAGAAGCCACTGATGAGATTTGTTGCCAATGATGAAATGGGAGCTTTTAAGCAAAAATTAGAATTTTGCAAAATTTGTATCCACCACCATGAGCTTGACAGCACTGCAGTCCTTATGCCTTTCTAATGCCATCAGTAAGGATATTAAAGAATTTTTGATACTATGAAATGAAATATGTCCACATTTGGGAGATGTACAAAACTCAGTGAACGAATATTTTCCAAATGATTCATGCATCATGTCACAAAATCCTGCATGGAAAAAGATCCATTTGAAGTGGAAGACAGGGAGGTGGGAGGAGGGAAGATGATGAAAAATTACTTAATGGGTACAGTGTACGTTATTCAGGTGATGGATGCTCTGAAAGTCCTGACTTCATAACTATGTACTCTATCCACATAACAAAATTACACTTGTACCCCATAAATTTGTACAAATTAAAAAGTTTTTAAAATAAATAAATACAGTGGAAGACAGACCAGTAGATGTTAATAGATCAAAGTATGAAAAATTAATTCATATGGTTCCAGATTCCATGTTGCAAATAACCTTTAAAAACTAGCACTTGTACAGTTTTAGTGTGGTATTTAAGAAAAATAGCAACAATTATCTGAAGAGATTACTAAAATACTGCTCTCTGTTACAACTACACGTCTCAGTGAGAGCATACTTCACATTCTACATCAACCGAGATAACACGCCGTACCTCAACAGGACAAAATCAGACACAAATATGAAAATCCAGCTGACTTGCACTAAGCCAGATGTTCAAGAGATTTGCAAAAAGGCAAAAACCAATGCTGCTCTTCTCATGAGTTTTGCTTTTGGAAACTGTAGTTATTTTTAACAACATTAAGTTATTTATGGGAAGGGTTTATTATCATTCTTTTTAAATGAATTGACAAACATATGTGAAAGTGTTCTCCATTTTATCTTCAAATATGATAAATATTTATAAATAAAAGGGGCCCTAAATAATTTTTAAGAGTTAAAGGGGATTTGAGACCCACAGTGTGGAACTCAGAGCTTCTGGTCTGAGCCAAGTAACATATCCTCCCAATCCCTACAACTTGGTTTAGGATCCAACTTCAGCCAGTGAGACACACTCAACAGACTCAAATCTTGGATTTTCTTGTATTTTGTTTGGTTGGTTTGTTCGTTTGTTTTATAGAGACGGAATCTCGTTCTGTCACCCAGGCTGGAGTGCTGTGGCGCCATCATAGCTCACTGCAGCCTCTGACTCCTGGCCTCAGCTTCCAGAGTAGCTGGGACCACAGGCGTGCACCACCACACCCAGCTAACCCTTGGCTTTTTCAGGGGAGAAATGCTCACTAACACCGCCCTTCCCCAGGCCCGTGGTGGAGAGGACGTTGGTCTGAAGCCACTGCCGCAGTCCTCCAAGTGCAAGGCAAGAGACTGAGAATTGAAGCCCCACCTGAGAACCAGTCCTGGCAGCGTCACGGGAGCCCCACTTTGAATGGACATGTGCTGATGAGGTGAATGAGGTGGCAGGGATGCGTTCTGTAGCCCAAAAGTGCAGAAAAACAAGGGCAGCCTCCTCTTGAGGGTACATGGGTTGCCCCATGACGTTGTCTGGGACATGGTTCTGCGCCTCTCCATCCACTGCTCTGTCCATGGCTCTGACTGCCGGCCTCTCCAGGGTGTGTGGCCTGGGAGGGAGCAGCCCTTACTTCAGGATGGACCTTCTGTGGACAGAAGCCACGTCTGTGGAAATGAGTTCTGGAACTCAAGGCCTCTCTCTCTCTCTCTCTCTCTCACAGACGCTCTGCGGTCAGGATGTCTTCAGCTGCGTAGGATTCTCTTGCACCTTCTCACTCCACTTCAACAGGCCTCCATCAATGGCACAAGCAGCAGGAGCTTCTCCAACAGGCTGCATGCGTGAGTACGTGTACGATTTACGAGTTTTGTGATGTCTGAGCCACGGAAGTAGGCTAAAATAAGAAACGTGCCTCCTGCAGGACCCACGAATTATAACAGATCCATCTTCTTTGTTAGTCAAAACTCATCTTTGACTAAGATATTTCTGTTCCCAAACTGGCTTCTTTTAATACATATGTAGATTCTGGCCCAAGCTGGGCCTAGTGAGATTCCATCCCTGTAATGTTCTCTTGTAAAATGAATAGAGAACTGAAAATCCCCTGTTGTTTGCAGTAGATTTATCAGACTTTGCCAAGCTTAAGTGCTCTTAGAAAGATTTTGCTGATAGTATCTGTAAGTCAGCTCTCTTGGGCACTTGTGTTTACTTAGAAATGTGATTAATTGAGAGCATAAATAGTGGTAAGTGCCTCTCTGTGGAGAGACCATGGAGTCCCTCTTTTGCCTTTGGTGGCCCCTTCTGAAACACACATAGTTCAGGAGGTCTCACATGTGTCTGAGTGCTAAGAAGGATTTAATATGTTAACTCATACATTAAAACAACACTGATCAAAGTGAAAGAGATTATTCATATTTTTTGAAAAGACATAGAATAAAATAATATTCAAGTTCAACTTAGAGACTTGCAGAAACTAGGTTTGAACATGCATAATTTTAGTAAATTAAATTCTAATTTAAAAGCAACTATAATTGTTTCTTTCTAGGCATAAAAACTTTCTGCAGGCACCTACAAATAAATTTGACAACTTGCCCCCGTTTAGACCAACTTCCTGAGGGGACGGGGGAAGTAGGCAAACCAAGTAGAACTGACAAGCCCAGGAAAAACACAAATCTAGGCAGCTCAAAAAGTGGCATGTCTCTGGATTGCTGGCATTACACAGGCGATGGAAGGTCGAGAGGCATCTTGCCCCAAGAAAAGTGTCCAGCACAGTGTTTGATATCTAATATACAGAGCGCTACAGATGCTAAGAGACATGTTAGCATCTCCCACCTCCGCTCTGGGGTCCCACAGCCTTCAACACTCCACTCTTCCCTGCCGGCCTTCGGCGAGTGGCACAGAATAAGTGTCCCGCAGCATCTTGCGTGTTGCCTCTTCCTCCCTGGCCCACAGCCTGACTCTATTCTCCCTTGCAGCTACCAGGGACCAGAGGCCTTGAGTTCTGGCCAGCGGAACACAGTTGGATGTATACGCACACCACTTCCAGGCCAGACCTCTGAAACCTCCCCAAAAACCCTGCATGTTTGCCCTCTTTATTCATCTCTCAGCCAAATACGGAGGATCCAGTGGAGAATTCTGAAGCCCAAAGGGCTGGCAGAACCATTAGGTAGAGTGAGCCAGAGTCCCCCGACAATACCACCCAACTCACAGCAGCCTCTACATTGGACAGAGCAGTGAACCATAGACATTTTGTACTGAGACTTGGGCTTGTTTCTATTAGCAAAGGGTATTACTTACCCTAGTAAAACACGCCTTACTGAATTAAGACCCCGAACATTTTCTAGTTACATGTCTCCTCTACCAGTAGCCTATCCTGCCTGCTTTGACTGAACAAAGAATGAGAACAAAACAGAACAAAACTTATTTTTCTCAGCAGAAAGTATACATACATATGACACATGCAGAGACTTAGTGAAGCTTATAGAGCAGCACCCACATAAAGGGGGATTTTAAGACATCTTCATTCAACGATATGAATTCCTGTATTCATAAAAGATAATGCATGAGAAGGTACTTGCACTCATAAAAATCACTACCAAATACAGTGGAGGATAGCTCAGATGAATCACTCTTCCTGCCTATTTCTCATTCATGGTCTACAAAACTTGGAGAGTCATCCCGAGCCTGAGACACATCCAATAAGCCTACCAATGGAATTGTCCTAATCAACAAAACACATGTTCATAACCAGTTTAAACCACCAATTCAAACAAGTCTCTACTGCCAAAATACTTAAGGAAAATGTTGTCAGGTAACCGTGTTATCCTGGGAACAGTGCATCAGATAGGGGTCAAGGCTAAGTTGGCTTCAGTCTTGGTAGCATCTCCAAGAGTTATGAGCACAAATGGCTGGCAAAATGAGCTGGGAGCACCAGCTTCCAGGTCCCAGGCTGCCTTTTCTAGAGAATAATGCAGATTTAACTCAAGATGCAGAGCCAGTTGGTGAAAATATAAACATTTATGTGGTTTATATGTGGCCACCAGCACTTTCTCCAGGGCTCCTATACAGAAGGGATCTTAAATTATAAGCAGAGGCAACGCTGCCTCTGAGTCTTGGGCTGAGCCTGCCCAAGACAATTCCATTGGTAGGCTTATTGGATGAGGTAGGGTTTTGTTTTTTTGCTTTAGAACTTCCTGATTCTGATTTCTAAAACGAAAATTTGTCTTCTCTTGACAGGAAAATACCTCATGACTTTGGACAAATTCAGAAATGTCTGCATAGCTTGCCTCGATTTACCTTTTATCAAGGAAAACAATGTTTAAGGAGCCAATTCACTGTGTGAAAACGTTGAAATCTACATTGAATTGGTGTAGTAGATATCATCAATTCTGATAGGTTGATTGGAAAAGAAAAAGAAGGAAAACAAGCCTTCGATATTTTGTTTTAAGACATGCAAATACACGTGTGTTTGCCTATCGTGTGGTGCAAAGCCAGTCACTTCAGCTCCAAAGCACAAGCTCAAGGGAGAGGAGAATGACCCCATCGATTTGTGGAGTCACGCTGTCTACACAGAGTGGGTACTTCAGAGACAGCACTCAGTCATCATAGACTCTGCCTCAAGATACGGGTGACCTTGTTCACTTGATTCTTCAGTGACTAGAATAGGCAGAGGGCTAGGCTTTCCTCCAACTACACATTCCTTCCCACCCTCATTCCCAGATACTGGGGATAACTGCCTGTGTCTGTCCTCATTCTCCAACAAGAGACAGTAGTATAGACATACAGAGACTTGTTCTAAGGAATCATGGGAGCTAGCAAGTCTGAGATCGGTAGGGCAGGCGGGCAGGCTGTGAACTCAGGTGGGAGTAGATGCTACAGTGTTGAGGCAGAATTTCTTCCTCCTCAGGAAACCTCAGTTTTTGCTCTTCAGGTCTTTCAACTGATTGGATGAGGCCACTCACTTGATCAAGGGTACTCCTTTTTTTTTTTTTTTTTTTTTTTTTTTTTGTGTGACTGTCACCCAGGCGGGGGTACAGGGGGGCAAAAAAAGCTCAAGGCAACCACCCCCACCAGGGGTCC
>CAUYLG010067418.1:0-155487 GCA_963573385.1 Cacajao melanocephalus
ATTGAAAATGTCAGGCAATATATTTTAATAATTCCAAAGATGTCACACAAATGCCTCAGATAGACTGAGTTTATCACTAACAAATAGAAAGGAAAAAATCATAAAGAGCTTCAGATGTATATATTATTTAACTGAATTAAACCAATGGAGAAAAACATTGCTTCTCATACAATGTTGCTCTTACTCTGCAGTAATTAGTTTTGGAAACGCTTAGGCCTCATTTCTTTGAAGTTGCAATAAAAAATTATAGCAATTTAGTATCTTTGTATTACTCCAACAAGAAATTGAACATGTTAAACAAAATTTTGTGGGGGTCTTGCCATTTTATTTGGCTTGATTTGGATTGAAAGCAAAAGAAGAAAGAGACTGAATGATAGAGGGAGGAGAGGGGGGAGGGTGGGAAGGAGGAAAAAACAGGAAAGGAAATAAACTGTATGTTAGGTTCCAATTGTCTCTCCTCTTAACGAAGGCTAAGAAAAAGATTATAGAATTCACCACCTGCAGAGATTGGAAATTATGAGCATTGTTCAAATACTTGGACAACCCAACAAATTTAGCAAAAGATATCCAATACGATGAGATTGAAAATATGGGCAATTAAATTTCTATCCAAACTAACTGCAGTTTTCAGACAATGAAAAACTTGAAAGCTTTCAGCAATTTTTCCTTTCATTGTTTGCTGTGGATGTCAGGAATTGTCATGAGAAGTAATCATATATAATATTCAATAAGAATCCATAAGTACCAATGGATGGCTTATTGGAAATGGTATTTATATGCAATATATTAACATTCAATAGCCTTATTTATTTATTACTTATTAGCGAGAGACTGACGGGGTCTCACTATGTTGCCTAGGCTGGTCTCAAATTCCTTACCTCAAGCAATACTTTTATCTTGGCCTCCCAAAGTGCTGAGATTACAGGAATGAGCCACTGCACCTGGCCAATATTCAATAGTCTTGATTTTATTGTTTTCTTATAAAATTATGGCCAATTAATTTATATTTAAATGATTAATTGTTAGATTATGATGAAGAAGATTTTTAATTCTGTTGTAATTTCTAATATGACACTAAGGTGCAATAGATGGAGTTTAAAAAAAGAGGTTCAAATTGTAAGGATCTTGAAAACATGCTTTCAGAAGACAAATCCAGTTGTGGGAGTATTTTACTAACCTTCAAAATATAACAGTGTACTAAATGATCACCTCCTCCATCACTGATTAATAATTGTAAGAAAACTGTCATTTGCTGAAAAAAATAAGCCTAGACCTAGGACAATAAATATATGCCATATACTCCCAAGTAGATGATGGGTCTCTGACTTGTTTTCTGCCTCCTAGGAGTTTGTAAAACTAAAGTTCACAACTAATGGGGAAGAGAAGAGACAGATGATCTGCATTGCCTTAATTATCATCGCCTTCATTATAAACTTGCTTTGGTCTATGGTGATCCTGTGTTAAACCGTGAAACAGAATCCATCATCCTGGCTCTCAGAGTCCCTTGACTTTATCCTTTTAGTGCTTTTCTTACTTATTTTCAAACCTTCACCTCTCTCACATTGAAAATCCCATCTCTTAATACACTCTGCAACAAACTACCCCTTTTCACTAACCACCACCACCTACCTCACTCTATCATCTAAATCTGTTTCAAGATATAAAAATCTTGGTAATTTCTATCTTAACACAAATTACATACTACCTCTTCAAAAAACAAGTTAAGCCTGATTCTAATTATGGGATGAAAACCTTTTTCCCTATGAAGAAATTTTAAATATCATCAAGCATGTGGAGAGGCGCTAGGAAGGGAATGGAGTAAGGAATCAAATTCCACAGGCATTTGTTTTCTCTATGTTTATACAAAGATGTCCTTGCCCCAGTTAAAGCCTCCGCCAAGTACAAGCTTGAAATGTGCTTTTTATTCCACTCATTAAAGAGAATTAGTTACCCTAGACTATAAAGCCATAATAACGTTCATACACAGGTATATTCAAATCTGTTATTTTGCCCTAATGAAAATGATACTTATATTTGGTTTTCAAAGAATACCTAAATAACAAATGACATTTAGAAGAATCTACTTTTACAAATAACTTGAATCTGCTGTATACAAATGAATAAATTAATTCATTTTCAAAGAGGGATATGATGTAGAATCCAGAAACTATAGGGCACACAACTTTATCAGATCTTTGGCAAAACACCAGAATCAATGGCTAAATGTGATTTTTGAGCACTTAGAAAATAAAAGCATTCCTAGATAGCAAATGAGTTTTGCTAAAAATTTTTAAAAGTCCAATTAATAGCATTTTAGTAAAGAATCTGAAAATGCAGTATCTTTTTATAGAGTTGGAGAAGTGTACTCAGTGAATTCACAGGAAGCTGAACAGTTGTACCTACTGAATTTAAATAAATGAATCTGATCTCTAATAACATAACTACAGACTCTATATTAAGAGTGTTAACTTGATCTCTAATGATATAACTACAGAGTCTATGTTGTATATTGTGCAGATCAACAATTCTTTGCCAGAACCAGGATAAAGTTATAGGTAATACAGTTCCAAATCCATAAATAAAATAAGACAGGATAGTTAATATATCTGTGATGGGATAAAAAGAATAGTAGATTGAAATAACAGATTAAAACAAATGCAACCAGATTTGGGAGGCAGTGCAAGGTAGCCAAATAGAAGGCTCCAGCAATCTTACTCCCTACAGGAACACCAACTGAACAACTGTCCACCCAAAATATGTCATCATCAAATAACAAAATGGCAAATAACAAAATGGCAAACACTTCTTCCTGCCATTTTGTTATTTGTTTTCTGGTTGATTTGTGGTCTTCTCTTCCTTCTTTCCTTCCTTCCTGTCTTCCATTTAGCGAAGGTAATCTTCTTTGGGGTATGTTTTAATTTCCTGCTTTTTATTTTTTTGCATCTGTTGTATGATTTTTGATTTCAGCGTATCACGAGGGTTGCAAATAATATATTATAACTCATTATTTTATATTCAATGACAACATTGAATGTAAATGGACCAAACTCTTCAACCAAAAGACATACTGTGGCTGAATGGATTAAAAGATACACATTTCACCTATAAAGATACACATAGACTGAAAATAAAGAGAGGAAAAAGATATTCCATGCCATTAAACACCAAAATAAAGCAGGAATAGCCATATGTATATAAGGCAAAATAAATTTCAAGACAAAAACTATAAAAAGAGTCAAAGAAGGTCATTAGATAATGATAAAGGAGTCAATTCAGCAAGAGAATATAACAACCATAGGAAAAATGGTGGATAGAAGACAGGACTAACATGCAGCTCCCACCTGGGTGCACAGAACAGTGTCTAGAGACTCACATTGTGAACTTTTGCTCCAAGAACCACTGTAGGAACATACCAGAAAAAAAAAAAGAAGAATTCGCAGACCCTTTGAAAGAAGTGGCTTGTCACTGTGCCGAAAAACAGCTAAAAAAAAAAAAACCCTGTAGACAAATGACATAAGCTCTTGGGAGCTCTATGGCCCCACTCAACACCTGAGAAACCTGAGTACTCATCCCATCCAACTTAGGGCAAGATTATATCCCCCTTTACTACTGCAGCTGGTACTCTCTTAAAAGTGCCACCTCCTGGCTGGAGGCCAATCAACTCAAGCCATTACAGTAACTCAGAACAGAACAACCCTGCTCCAAAGAAGGAGAAAACAATAGATAGCTCCACTGCCTGCAACACCCTGGCTAATCTAAGGTCCTGAGTTCATCCACATAACAACTTGACTGCTAGCATAACCAGCATTCAAGAAAACCAGCACACCAAAAAATAACTGCAACCAATGACTCCCAGAGAGTCCCTTTTACTCTGCTGTCCCCTCCACCAGAGCAGGTGCTGGTATCCACTACTTGGAGACCTGAAGATAGATCACATCACAGGACACTTTGCAGACATTCCCCAGCACCAGCCTAGCACCCAGTAGCACTACAGAGTGGCTGGATTCAGAAGAACAATAACAATCCGTGTAGTATAGCTCTCAGGAAGCCCCATCCTTAAGAGAAGGGAGAGAGCACAAAATCAAGGGATTACCCCATGAGACAAAAGACTCTGAACAGCAGACCTTGAGTCTAAGGTCTTTCCCAAATGAGAAGGAACCAGAAAAGTAATTCTGGTAATATGATGAAATGAGATTCTATAACACCCCCAAAAGATTACACTAGCTCTCCAGCAATGGACCCAAACCAAGATGAAATCTTTGAGCTGCCAGATAAAGAATTCAGAAGGTTGATTATTAAGCTATTCAAAGAGGCACCAACTTAAAGAAATTTTTTAAAAAAGGATATGAATGAAAAGGTCTATAGAAAAATAGAAATCATAAAGAAAAGACAATTACCACATCTAGAAATGACAGACACACTTAGAGAATACAAAATACACTGGAAGGTTTCAACAATAGAATCAAACAAGTGGAAGAAAGAACTTCAGAGGTCAAAGACAAGGCCTTTGAATTAACCCAATCTGGCAAAGACAAAGAAAAAATAATTTTAAAAAAATGAACAAAGGTTCCCCAAAAATTGGGATTACATTAAACAACCCAACATAAGAATAATTGGTGTTCCTGAGTAAGAAGAGAAATCCAAAAGTTTGGAAAACTTATATGAGGGACTAATCAAGGCAAACTTCCTTAGTCTTGCTAGACATCTAGACATCCAAATATAAGAAGCTCAAAGAACACCCGGGAAATTCATAGCAAAAAGATCATCACTTGGGCACAGAGTCATCACGTTATCTGAAGACAAGATGAAGAAAAGAATCTTGAGAGCCATGAGGCAAAAACATCAGATAATCTTAAAGGAAAACCTATCAGATCAACAGCAGATTTCTCAGCAGGAACTCTGCAAGTTAGAAGAAATTGGGGTCCTATTTTTAGCCTCCTTAAACAAAACAATTATCAGCCAAGAATTTTGTATCCAGTGAAACTATGCTTCATGAATAAAGGAGAGATATAGTCTTTTCCAGACAAACAAATGCTGACAGAACTCACCACTACCAAAGTGATGAATTATAGTTTAGTGATTGAACCATCTTATATTCCCAACAAGGTACAAGGGTTCCAATTACTCCACAAACTCACCAATACTTATTGTCCTTTATTTTTATTATAGCCATCCTAGTGTGTATAAAGTGGTACCTCTGGATGGTAAGTTTTGAAACACTGTGGTGTTTTGAATAATCTTTAATATCTACAGAGATGCCTTTATGATAAAGTTAATAAAGCCTAAGCTTCAGATTATTTTATTGAAGATTCTATGTTGAAATTAGAATTTATAATTCTCTATTCTTTTTATTTAAAAGAGACATAAAAATTATGTATTTGTAGTTCCTGGCACTATAAAACTTGAATTTCCTTGCAAGCAAATACAAATACCTAGTGTTCATGAATATAACAGCAACATACGTTTCTCCAGCTGTGGTATTGTCATCTCTCTTACTTCCAGTGTCACCATAGTCACACTTAAAGCCTTTATGACAAATACCTTATTACTGGAGTAAAAAGCTTATGAACCTAGTACCACAGATAGCATGGCAGGAAACATAGTAATCCGTAGCCTCTTATCAATTGCAGAACACCCTGTGTTCAGGTTACTGCTAGAAAGCCAAGCACAAATTTCAGTTTCCAAAAGGATTATCTTTTTTGTTTCTTTTGGAGACAGAGTCTCACTCTGTCACCCAGGCTGGAGTGCAGTGGTGCAATCTCGGCTCACTACAACCTCCACCTCTTGCATTCAAGCAATTCTCTGCCTCAGCCTCTCAAGTAGCTGGGATTACAGGTGCTCGCCACTACGCCCGGCTAATTTTTTGTATTTTTAGTAGAGATGGGGTTTCACCATCTTGGCCAGGCTGGTTTTGAACTCGTGACCTCATGATCCACTCACCTCAGCCTCCCCTGAAAGTGCTGGGATTACAATTTTGCTTTCAATGATCTCTTTTTCTTAAATATAAAATTAAAAAGAACAGACCCATAGGTTGTCTGCAATACTTTAAGGATGTAATCTCTTTTACACTGCTTTTATAGTTTACTTGTAGCCAATAGGATGATTCTGTCACATTCACTAAGAGAAATCAAGTTGCAAATGCAAATTTATATGACTGTTGATGTCCTCAATTTATATAAAAATCTGTGATGCACATCCAAGATCTGTACTGACTACAAATACATCGAAAGGTAAGCTCCATCAACCACGCCCATATGATTTATGAGTAAGTTTTACAGCTATATTCTGTTATGCCCTTCAGAAACTAAGCTATTTGAATATTCAGTGTAATACAGTATGTGACAGACTATACAAATTATTTGCACAAGACGTGGTAAGTAATTTGGACCGTAAAATTTGATGACAATGTTCATCAGGAGAGTAGCCTGTCTCTCTGAATAGCCTTAGAAATTTATGTTATAGTACCATATGGTGTTCTTTATTTCTACATTTTCCTCCTGAAGATTCAAAGTGTTTTCCCATAGTTTATTATTAATACATTGTTCTCCTCTGTAATATTAGCTTTATATTAGCTTTACTTCACATATAAGCAAACTAAGTTTGTGCCTTTCAGTTTAAATATTAACAAATTCACCTTCTGACACATACTGCTAAAATAAAACCCTAATAACTATATTCTTATTTAGTTTTGTTCCATATATTCTAAATGTTCTCCATTTTTTAAAGAGAAGACATTCATTATAAGACTAATTCTCCTCCTAAAATCAAAATACTCACTATTTAAAGCTCAACAAACATTGAGTTCTAATTATTTTCACTTTTCTTCTGTTAGCCATAATTTGTTTATAACCTTCTATCACCTATTTGCATATATGATTTTTCAGTAAGATAGACTGGGCTCTAGTTCATTCATCTGAAAGTGATCTAATAAAGCCATTGAGTTTTGTGAGAATCATGTGTGATATTGACACAGCTAGCATTCCAGAAAACTCACGATTT
The DNA here is from genome assembly GCA_963573385.1 of Cacajao melanocephalus. Lineage (NCBI taxonomy): Eukaryota > Metazoa > Chordata > Mammalia > Primates > Pitheciidae > Cacajao > Cacajao melanocephalus. The sequence continues at coordinate 7,000 of CAUYLG010067418.1, forward strand.
TTTACCCTTCTCTCAAGAAAAGAGAAAGGATGCTTAAGCTTTGGTGGGAAAAAGTGTGGCTCCTGCTAACATTTTACAATATAAAATTGCAAGACTACTCTTATGAAACAATGTTTCTCAAACTTTGATGTGCATATAAATTATTTGAGAAGCTTGTGAAAATGCAGATTCTGATTCAATAGGCCTAGGGTGGGGCCCAGACACGTTCTCAGGGGATGCCAATGTGATAGGTCCATGGTTCACTCTAAGTGGCAAGGTTATAGAACTCCAGGTTCTGCCTAAGTATGTTCAATATAACTAAGCAAACATTCTGCCCTCAGGTTAGTGAGGCCTTTTTTATGAATTAAAAATTTAATTTGGGGATAGATTTGCATGCAGTTGTAAGAGATTATATAGAAATATCCCATAGACACTTTACCTAGTTTCCCCAATGGCAACATCTTGCAAAACTATAGTACAATAATCTCACAACCAAGATAGTGACAATGATAATCCACTGATCTTATTCATATTTCTCCAGTTTTACTTGTACTCATCCATGCTTGTGTGTTTGTGTATGGCATATTTAGCTTTGTGCAAGTTTATTACATGTGCAACTTCATATAACCCCCACCACAGCCAAACTACAAAATTCCATGCCGCAAAGATCCCTCACGTTGCACATTATAACTACACCCAAACCTGATCCCTGACAATGTCTAATCTATTCTCCATCTCTACAATTCTGTTATTTCAAGAATGTTATATAAATTTAATCATATAGTACATAATTTTTTAGGATTGACTTTTAATCAATATAATTTTCCAGAGATCTTTTCAAGTTGTGTGTGCATCAAGAATTTATTATTTTTTTATTTTTTGGCTAAGTATTCCATGACATTAATGTACCACAGTTTAACCATTCACTTATTGAAAGGGTTATTATAAATAAATCTATGATTCTGTGTGCACAAGTTTTTGTGCAAACATGAAGTTTTTATTTCTCCAGGATAAATGCCCAGGAATGCAATCATAGGGGTTATATAATAATTACATATTTAGTTTTATAAGAAACTGTCAAATTATTTTCCAGAGTGACTGTACCATTTTACATTCCAAGCAGCAGTGTATGAGTGATCCAGTTTCTTCCCAGGCTTGCCAACATTTGGTGTTGTCACTATTTTTTATTTTATCCATTTTGATACATGTGTAATTATAGCTCATTGTGGTTTTAATTTGCATTTCCCGATAGCTAATGATGCTAGACACCTTTTCATGTACTTATTTTCCATCTGCATATCATCTTCTGTGAAATGTTTTCTCATGTCTTTTACCTACTCCATAATTAGATTGTTTTGATATTTTGCTGTTGAATCTTGAGAGTTCTTTATATTCTAGATACTAGATCTTTGTCAGATAGGTAGTCTGTGAATATTTTCTCCCACTCTGCAGCTTATAGCTTGCCTTTTCATGTTTTCAACATAACAATATCTTTCACAAAGCAAAAGTTTCCCATTTTGATCAAGTTCAATCTAATTGATTTTTGCTTTTATGGACTGTATTTTTAGCGTCCAACTTAAGAACTCTTTGCCAGTCATGGATCCAGACCTTCTCCCTATTTTTTTTCTAAAACATAAGCATAGATTTATGTTCTTCATTTTGAGGTTTTTTTTTCTTTTTGGATAAGGTGTAGGTTTAGGTTGAAGTTTACTTTTCTTGCCTGTGGCTGTTCAGTTGCTCCAGCACCATTTGTTGAAAAGGCTATCTTTTCTCCTTTGAATTGCTATTGCACCTTTGTCAAAAATCACTTAGTAGCTTTTTAATGGTACATTAATATCCTGCAGATCTGTCAGTGACCTAGCCATAAATGTCTTTATGAAAATATAATTCCTTAAAAAAGAAAAGTTATTATCATCCATTTGCATCTTAAGGGAAGTTTCAATATAGAGTCAGATTCCAGTACAGTTCTCTTGCTAAGTTTCAACAGTTATTAACAACTTGTTTAATTTCACCTTACTCTTTTTTGTTAATCTACTTCTAATAGACACTTCCATCATCCTTCATTTAGTGGTTTGAAGGTCAAAAATCATTTAAATTTCACCCACATACCCAGCCACCTGCTTGGATATGCTTAGTTTGGCTCTTTAGTGCTTCAGACCAATTCAGTGTCTCTTCCTGGCCTTTTATTTAGAAGAAGAAAAAAAAGCAGCAGCCATTAATTTGGCACTCAGAGTATCTCTTAAATATATGCACTGCACTCTCCTTTATTTCAACATCAAACTGAATATTCATTCTCCATTCTTTATTAGGTGCTGTTAATTCTTTACCTGGAATAAAAATGATGTCTCTCTCTGCTTTCAGAGAAAGAAGCTGTGTAAATATTTTCCAGTCAAGGAAGTATATTCCTGATAACCATTTACTACCCACTAGAGGAATCCACCCAAGAATTTTCCCAGCCAGGTACTGAACCTCCTAATTTCTAGATGGTCAAAAACTGGGAGCCTGGTGCTCCGGGGCTCTAACAGCTGACCTCAACCACACGCAGGGCACCAGAGTTTAGGTCTCTGTCTTACAGTCCTGAATACCAATGTGCAGAAGCAGGATCTTACTTCACATTTCTGTTTATTAGACCCTGACTTCTTCCCCATTCCCTAGTCTGATCTCCGTCTGTGCTTTCTGGTTTCTTTAATGCTCGCATGCCATTTTGCTTTATTGACTCTAACGTTCTTGGTTTCCCTCTTTCTACAAATGTCCTCCATTTGCAGTTAGATAATTGAATTGTTTCGAATGGAACCCCTTCCTTCCAGGATCTCTCCACACATCTCCACTGGCATCGTTAGGAAAGAAGCCAATCTCTACATCATGTACTTCTGCTTTCATCTCCAGATCTCAGTCACACACCCTCCAACCAAGGCAATGACAAATCGACCTCAGAAACACTGATATTCATTTTGGGGAGTTGAAGTACCTCTACAATCCCCCTGTCAAACTGGCCTCTTGCTCTCCTCTACTTCATTCCCAATTTACTCAGAGCTAGAGAAGTTGCTGACCTAATTGGTCAGAACCCAATACGTTCATCCACCACTCTTTAGTAGTTGATAGAATTACTTCACCTCAAAGCCAGGAAATCAGGACTTATTTTTCTTTTTTTTTGTTTTTGTTTTTGTTTTTGTTTTGAGACGGAGTCTTGTTCTGTCACCAGGCTGGAGTGCAGTGGCGCAATCTCGGCTCACCGCAATCTCCACCTCCTGGGTTCAAGCGATTCTTCAGCCTCAGCCTCCTGAGTAGCTGAGACCACAGGCACGTGCCACCACGCCCGGATAATTTTTTTTTTTTTTTTTTTTTGTATTTTTAGTAGAGATGGGGTTTCACCGTGTTGGCCAGGATGGTCTCGATCTCTTGACCTTGTGATACGCCCGCCTCGGCCTCCCAAAGTGCTGGGATTACAGGCGTGAGCCACCGCGCCCGGCCTCTTTTTTTTTTTTTTTTTTTTTTGAGACTGTCTCGCTGTGTCACCAAGCGCCAGGCTGGAGTGCAGTGGCGCCATCTCTGCTCACTGCAACCTCCGCCTCCCGGGTTCAAGCAATTTTCCTGCCTCAGCCTCCCGAGTAGCGGGGACTACAGGTGCACGCCACCACGCCCAGCTAATTTTTGTATTTTTTTAGTAGAGACAGGTTTCACCATATTGGCCAGGATGGTCTGGATCTCTTGAGCCGGTGATCCGCCTGCCTCGGCCTCCGAAAGTGCTGGGATTGCAAGCGTGAGCCACGGCGCCTGGCCAGGACTTATTTTTCTCTAGCTGTTTCCTTCTGTCATGCAGTAAGTCTATGTAGGCATGAATTACTTCTTAGAGGAAGTCCTCACTCAAGATAGGTAGGTGGCTAAGTAGGCCCACAGCCTGACCTGCAGAAATAGCCTATTTCTCTTCCACATGTGGTTCCAAAATTTAGATTCAGGGAAAGGTCAGCAGATCAACTTTAGCCTCAAGATCTATACTGAATTTCTCAATAAAACTTTTACAAAGCTCTACATTCTACACTAAGAAAAATTCTAACTCCTTCATTCACTTTATCTTTTTAAACATTTTTACCTTTTACATGATATTCCTAGTGTCAAAGGAAGAAGCCACCACTGAATAGCTGACAGAGAAGTTGAATTTGCTGCTTTCTTAGCAAGGAAGTGTTGTGCTTGGAAGGCAAAGTCTTCCTAAGCAAAGCAAAGAGATAATCTTATCTAGGGGTTTGGCAACATGGAGTTCAAAGAAAATTTATTTACTCTGGGAAATTTTGAGATATTGCTCCATTAACCTCTAGTGTTCAGTGTTGTCAATGAGAAATCTGATGCCAACCTAATGATTTTATAAGGCTGGTATTTTTTTCCCACCTCTGGAAGCTTTTAGAATTTTTCCTTTTAATTTTAGTGTTCTGAGATTGATGACAGTGTGCCAGGTTTGAGTTTTCTCTTATTCATCTAATTCACCATTGGTGGCCTCTTTGAATCAAGATTGTGCATTTCTTCAGCTCTGCATAATGTTTCTCTGCAGTTTTTTGTTTGTTTGTTTGTTTGTTTTTGTTTTGAGACGGAGTTTCATTCTTGTTACCCAGGCTGGAGTGCAATGATACCATCTCAGCTTACCACAATCTCCGCCTACTGGGTTCAAGCAATTCTTCTGCCTCAGCCTCACGAGTAGCTGGGATTATAGGTATGTGCCACTAATGCCTAGCTAATTTTGTATCGTTTTTTTCTTTTTAGTTGAGATGGGGTTTCTCCATGTTGGTCAGGCAGGTCTCGAACTCCTGACCTCAGGTGGTCCGCCTGCCTTGGCCTCCCAAAGTGCTAGGATTACAGGTAGCCACCTCACCTGGCCTCTACAGTTTCTTGGTCTGATTTATCTTCTCTTTTTCCTCTATTCTCTCCTTTGGGAATTTATGCAGATGTTATAACTTCCAGATCTATTCTCCATATGCCCTTCTCACCTGATGTAACTTCTGTCCTGTCTTACTTCCCTTGCGTACTTTTATACCCATTGTCCTGTGCTACACTCTGGGAGAATTCTTCAGCTCACTCATTCTCTCTTCTGCTATGTTCATTCTGCAGTTTAGCTAATCTCATGTCTTTTTTGTTGTTTACTTTTTGGACAAATTTTTTTTCTCTTCAAGTCTCTTATCTATTTTCGTTCACATAATATCCCAATCAACATATAATAGATATGCTTTCTTACCTTTATGAAGATATCAAGCTTTTTAAAAATATCATCAGCTTTGTTAATTGTTTCTTTAGATACTGGGTTATTTTTTTATTTGTTTTCTTCAGTGTTTCTCATAGTATTGATTTTGTGCAATTGCTTGGTAATTTTGGGTTTGTGTGATCATCTTTGTACTTAAAATTACTCCTATAACTTGTGTAGATCTGTAGTGGACACAGAGCAAACAGTAGATTTACCTTGGGGGTGGAAGCATTTTATCAGTGTTTTTAAGAATTATTAGCACACAGTGATAATAAAAATCAAACCAACTTTTAGTTGTTATAGAAGTTCTTTTAAACTTCCTAAAGACAATTCCCCCATTTATTGCCTACACCTGGAGAAGATTAGCCCCGCCAACCTCCTCTCACTCCACCTCCCCTACTCACCCCATAAGTTGGTATGCCATTGCTGTAGATGATGTTCAGTTTACCGTATTTTTTCTACACTCTGAGGGAAAACCACTGTCAAGAGTAATATAACACTAATTCATCATCTGAGCATAGAGTCTTCCATTCCTTTTGATTGTTGCCATCCTCCTAAGATATAGCTCTGCTTCTGTGGTCCAAATCCCCTCTTACTGCCTCAAGGAAAATGCTGCTTCTGTTGTTGTCAACTGAATGCAGGTTTGGTCAAAAGGAGAACAACCTACCTCACTACTCTGAATGCAGTTGGTGTGAAATTACCAGTGGTTGACCATGATCCCTTCTGGCCCCTTGTATTCACTTCCACCAAGAGTAGAACTCTCCCAGAACCCTCTCACTTTGCAAAAAACATCTTCTGTGACTGTTTTGGATGATGGATTTTTTCTTCCTTAACGTCAACACTGTTCTGAGCACTTTACAATTTGTGAGCATTAAATGAGCTAACATATGAACCAATATGCTTTCTATCTTTCAGAAATGTCTCAAATTTTCTGGCTTACACTTGGCAATGTCTTGCTTTCCAGCATTGTAGATTTTTCACATTTTTCTGTCATATTGAGTTTTATGGCATTTGGCCTAATATCTTCATCTAATTTTTCATCTGCTTCTTAAAATAGATTTAACCCTTTTTTCTTGATATATATGTATTCCAGGTTAGTCTGCTTGCTCTTCCATAATGAAATATCACAGACTGAAATATCACAGGCTTAAACAACAGAAATGTATTTTCTTACAGTTCTGGAGGCTAAGAGTCCGAGATCAAGGTGCTATCAGGTTCAGTTCTGGAGAATCCGCATCTCTTCCTTGTAGATGGTTAGTAGATGGCTGCCTTCTTGCTGTATTTTCACATGGACTTTCTGCTGTCCATGAGATGAAAGAAAGTGCTCTTTGGTGTCTCTTCATTTTCTTATAAGGACACCAATCCTGGCCAGGCATGGTGGTTCACGGCGGTAATCCCAGCACTTTGGGAGGCCGAGGTGGGCTGATCACCTGAGATCAGGAGTTCAAGACCAACCTGGCCAACAGGAATTTAGTAGAAACTCCAGCTCTACTAAAAACACAAAAATTAGCCAGGCATAGTGGCAAGTGCCTGTAGTCCCAGCTACTCGGGAGGCTGAGACAGGAGAATTCCTCGAACCCAGGAGGCAGAGGTTGCGGTGAGCCAAGATCATGCCACTGCCCTCCATCCTGGGTGACAGAGCAAGACTCAGCCGCCCCCCCCCAAAAAGAAAAGGAAAAAGAAAAAAAATGGGGACACCAATCCTATCAGATTAGGGCCTTATCCTTATGACTTCATTTAACCTTAATTACCTTCCTATCGTTTGTATCTCCAGATTTAATCACATTAGGGGTTAGGACTACAACATATGAATTTGGGGAAAACAAAATTTAGTCCACAACACATTCTAATGAAATCAGTTTTAAATAAAGAAAACATCAATAAAGAAACTAATAAGTAAGAACAAATGTAAGAGCGTGTATAAAACGAAAGAGAGAAATGTTAACTAAAAATCTTCAAAGTGAATACAGAATATGATGATCTTTCCTGGTGCAAATTAAGTGCACAATAAATATTAGTTGAATAAATGAACGAGATGTTCAAAACAACTTCATAACTTCCCCAAGACACCAATTTTCAGGAACATTGAGTCAAACATTCTTTGGCCCTTTCAGGCTGCTATTCTAAGGAGAAAAAATGGTAAAAACACAGTCACTCTACTTGTTACTTCACTACTCTCAAAAGCATATCTAAAGCCATTGGGGAATTTTAAGTGCTTACTGAAATGAAATATATTAGTATTATGACTATGTTTATGCTGATATGTCTATTCATTCTTTTTCCAATTGCATTTAGATTTGTGAAGCCTTGCCATTGGTTGTGTGTGTTGCTTTTTGTGTAAATAGGCATGTATGTGTACATATGGGTCTATAATATAATTTCACAACTTATGGAATACTTTTTATATTTTCTGTTACTTTAGCCTTAAAATAGTTGCCTAACTTTTAACAGGGTTAGGCACCATTACATTTTTGGGCCAATAGAATATGATTCACTAGTAACAAAAACAAACAGCAGAGACACACCTCTAGCACTTCCAGATTAACAAAAGAAATGCTCTAGAGAGTAGGCTGCTAACAGGAAGTGTGGAAACAAGAGTTGGAACCATAAATGCATTGCAGCATATTCTACACAGATCATGAATAAGTCAAGTTAGGAAATTGTGCATCATAACATCCATATGTACATTACCATATGTACAAACTGATGTGTACAAACAATACCATAATGCATAAGTGAAATGTGGTAAACAACTCAAAATCTTCACAGCAATTAGGGGTGAATGTGAAAAGGGAGTGAAGTAAGACTTGGTTGAGTTATAGCCATACTTTCCCAAATTTGCCTAAAATGTATAGGCTTTATGTAAAGTTACATACTTTAGCAAAAACCATAATTTTCTGCTATTTTCACTCAGAAAGGCATTCCCCCAAAAATAGTCATGTACTTAAAGTGGGATTTTTTTTAGATGTAACTTTTTAGGGCAGCTGTCTGAATTTATTATTAATTATTTCCTAAACATGGGAAAAGAAAAAGGGCCTGCTCCTTTCTCCCCTAAAAACTTCCCAAATTAGAATATAATACTCTTTGTCTAATTCCTGTCTGTTATTCAACAAGATAGAAATAGGAGGTTTAAAGAAACTTGAACCAACTGGGATTTTTGAGAAATTTGTTAAGTCACTGAAAAATGAATTAATTCTTAATTAAGAATTAAAAGAAATCTAACAAAGTTTGCAAACGAAAATAATGAATAGAAATTCAAAATACTATTTAGAGAACAAACAGAATTTACATACCTGTTTTACAAAATACTTGTTAAGAAAAATGGGGAGAAAATAATATTTGCTGGCATTACACATCTCTCTAACTAATGTTCTTAAAGATGACCAATGAACTCTTCCTTGCTTATATCCTGTAGCCCCTACCTACTCACTTTGTGTGTAGCATGAGATGCCACTGGCCTCCTTTTTCAAACTCTTACCTTCCCTGATTTTTGTGACATTTTTCTCTTTTAGATCTCTCTCTCTAATTGCTACTTCTCCATTCCTTTTCTTAAGATATGCTGTAAATGTCAGTAAATTCCAAGGTTGTGACTTCCCAATCTTTTCTTGTTCAATGCAGGCTTTTACTGGTAATCTCATCCACTATATCACTCCCACCATATCCTCTAGACAGGTGATTTTGACCTAGTTCAATATCTACCACTCAGTCCTCCCTTCCGATTTCCAGACCCAATTCCCAACTGCTTGCTGTACCAAATGAATTGAAAGAGATCTTGATTCTTAACTTACAACTAAAGTTTAACATCTACTAAACTGAATGTATTAATATTTCTCTTACAATGTATGCTTCCATATGAGTTGCCCAGGTGGTTTCATAATTATCTGTTTTGCTCACTCCATTAGTTTCCTAGGACTGCCATAACAAATTACCACAAACTGGGTGACTTAATTTATTTTCTCACAGTTCTGGAACCCAGAAGCCTAACTTCAAGTTTGGTCCTTCTGAAACACCTGAAGGAGAATTTGTTCCATGCTCTCTCTCCTAGCTTTTGGTGGTCACCAGCAATCCTTTGTGATAGTCTGAGAATCTATAAAAACAGTTATAGATGTGATATATTTGTGAGCCATGTAGGGAAGGGGTTCATGGAGAGAGGCTCATACTCACACTAAGGTTTTCTTAAGTGGAATCTACAAGTTACCCAGATCCACCGTGAACCCCATGGGCTATCACTTGGAGGTGAGATGAGAAGGGCAGATATGAGGAAATGAGAATGGATGGAGCCTATGTGGGCCCATTTAGACCCAATGTCAGACATTGGATGGAAGATAAAGAGTGAGAGCTCTGAGGGAAATCTGTGAGGAAACTCAGATCTTGATGAAGTATCCTAACGTCTACTCTATACTCCATGCTCGTTTGTTTGTATATTTTCTCAGAAAGGCAGTTCATTGGCTGGGGATGGTGGCTCATGCCTGTAATCCCAGCACTTTGGGAGTCCAAGGTGGGGGCATCATCTGAGGTCAGGAGTTTAAGACCAGCCTGGCCAATATGGTGAAACCCTGTCTCTACTAAAAATACAGAAGTTAGCTGGTGTGGTGGTACATGCCTGTAGTTCACTGAAGCACAGCAGCTACATTATTTTTCCATTGCTGCATAACAAATTACCACAAACTTAAGTAGTTTAAAACAATAAATAAAAGTTGAAGATAAAACAAATAAATAAAAAAAATTTAAAACCACCCAGTTATTAGCAAATGGGTCCAAATCAGAAGTCTGGGTGTGCTCAGCTGGATTCTTGGCTTCGGGTCTCACAAGGCTGAAATCAAGGTGTTGGCCAGGCCAGACTAGGCTCTCACTGGGAGGTTCTGGTGAAGAATTTACTTCCAAGCTCATTCAGGCTATTGGCAAAGTCAGTTCCTTGCAGTTGTACCTCTGAAGTCTCTGTTTTCTCGTGAACAGCTAGCCAGGAATCACTCTCAGCCTCCTAGAGGCCTCATGCAATTCTAACCAAGTGACCCTCTTCTTCACGATCAGCCATGGAGGATTTCTCTCAAGTAAAATCTCCCTTGTGCTTCAAATCTCTGCCTTTGTGCTGTGTCAGTAGCTGGAGAAACTCCACTTTAAAAGGCCTGGTATTAGATCAGGCCCACTTATGTAATCTCCTTATCAACTGTGCCATATAACATGGACTATTGATGGGAATAAAACCACCATATTTATTGTCCCTGGGATTATGCAGGCACATATACCAAGAAGCAGGGAATCTTGGGACCATCGTAGGCATCTGTCTGCCCGCCCCCCCATCTGTAGCTTTACTTGTTCTAGTGATACAATGTAATGACAGAATCACCGTCATCAAAATCCAATACGGTCAGGAGCGACCACTTGCTATTTGTGGATTCTAATTTTTATAATAACAAATCTGTGTTCAACCAGCACTATTTTCAGTAAACCTAATGTTTGAATTGTACTATTCAATTGCAAAAAGGGGTAGTTAATAATCTTGAATATATAAGTAAGGTGAAAAGACTTAACCCTTCCCTTCATGTATCTCTTCATGGGCCCATCGCTATTGCCATTTTGTTCTCATTTAGCCCACAAAACAAACTGCCTGAACCTCCTGTTATAAATGAGTATGCCGATGCCCAACTACACAACCTAGTGAAAAGAATGCGTGAAAGAACAGCCATCTACAAGAGAAAGTTGGTAGAGGGAGATCTCTCCTCACCCGAAGCCAGCCCAAAAACTGGTAAGCAGTGTTCTCACCATGTACTGGGAAGAAGGAAGTGATGAGGGGACCTGTGTTTTGCAGATGTTTCAGTTTGGATCTCCCAAAAGCAGATCCTGTGAAAATGATTTATGTACAGTTTATTTTGAGAGTGATCCAGGAAGGTGAGAGTGGTGAGACAGAGAAGAAAGTTAAGACAGTACAGATGGGTAAATAAGAGGATCACTGGTCAGGAGGCCATGGCTCACAGCTATAATCCCAGCATTTTGGGAGTCCAAGACAGGAGGATTGCTTGAGCCTAGAAGTTTGAAGCCAGCCTGGGCAACACAGTGAGACCCTATCTCTTAAATTTTTAAAAAAACTTTTAAAAAAGAAAAAAAAAATAAGAGGATCACTGCTGTACCACTGGGGCTTTATCCAGCTGAAAAACTGGGTGGCTCATACTTGAGAATTATCTGAATGGAAGAGGAGGAAACTGATTGGTGCTAGGGCTTGATACTGTTACCTCCCCAGCACTTTAAGTAAACCTGCAGGAGAAAATCCTCCAACAGATGCAGGAAACTCTCCCACAGGTGACCTCAAGGCTTAGTATATATGTCTAGCTCACAAACAGTATCTTCTATAGCAAATTTTATTGTAAATATTTAAAATACCCATATTACGCAAAGTACATATTATAAAAATACAGGAATATTACCTGGATATCCAACAGAGCAAAGAACATCAACAAACTGATCACATAAGGGGAGGGACTATTATCAACCTCCCTAATAATTACAAAAATGTGTTTATGAAAAAATCAATATGATAACATAGAGCGCAAAAGTAATATATACTATGATTACATCTGTGTAAAATATTTTTATATGCACAGAAAAAGAATAGAACAAAGCTTGGTTGTTTAACATATAAATGCAAATCAAGTTGATAATTACAAGGGATGGAATTGAGCTTCCTTATAGTTCTATATAAGAGAATGTGGGTTTTCAAAATAAACTGTGTATTGTGTAACAGTTCCTTTTTAAACAGAAGAAGTTAAAAGAAATCATAGTAATTATAGTCTGGTAAAGATATATTGAAAAGAATATTGCTTGTGATATGTGTGATGGTAAAGAAGCAGCAAACCAAAACCTGTGAAATGATGTACAATTGCAGTGTTTCTGATTTCTGACTTCATTTATGCTCCAAAGTATGTAAAAATCAAGCTTGTGTTTAAAATATTCTATTTGTAACACCTTTGTGACACTTTATTAGTGAGCTTTAAACCTGTTACATATTTCCAAATTCCAGTGTTTTCATTACCTGTATACTTTCATAAATGTTACTATTTTATTCTGTTTTTATCATATACTTTAAGATATGCAATACTTTAAGATGATTTTTTTTAGACATACACATACACAGAGTGAAATAAATGTCATTACTTTAAATGTCATGAAGGTTTTGCTTCATCTATCTGTATCAAAAGAGGAAGATTCATGAATGTTCTGACTTTAAGAAATTCAAGTTTTTATATATATACTTGAAGTTCTGGGATACATGTGCAGAACATGCAAGTTTTTTACATAGGTATACATGTGTCATGGTGGTTTGCTGCACCCATCAACCCATCATCTATGTTAGGTATTTGTTCTAATGCTATCCCTCCTCTTGTCCCCCACCTCCTGACAGGTTGTGGTGTGCGATGTTCCTCTCCCTGTGCTCATATGTTCTCATTGTTTAACTCCCACTTATGAGTGAGAACATGCGGTGTTTGGTTAAGAAAGTTAAGTTTTTAACTAAGCTAACTTAACCTCTTTAAATGTTTCATCTTTTTTTCCTATGAAGCAAAGCCTACAGCTGTACCACCAGTAAAAGAAAGTGATAAGCCAGCAGAAGAACATTACTACAGGCTGTTATGTTTCAAAGTCAAGAAGATGCCTTTAACAGAGTACTTAAAGCAACTTAAACTTCCAGAAAGCATAGATTCATACACAGGTATTATCAAAGGGTGAACTATCAGAGTGGGAGGGCTGACTGTCACCAAGAAACCCTGTGACTCAAAGTCACAGATAGCTTCTATTTTCCTTACCTCATATTCTCAATCTAACTAAAAAGCAGAATTTAAATTATATAACATGCAAAGGATCATTTGCCTATCTTTGGTGAAGACAAGAAATATGACATTCCTGCCTATATTTAAAAAGCAGTCTAGATCCTGTCCTGTTCCTGATTACCTTTGAAAAGAAGAACCCAAAGTACTCTGCAATATGTACACTGACATTCACACACATTATAATGAAGTGTCGGTCTTCTTCCATGGCTTCACATTGTTGATGATTCTAATTGAACAAATCCTTCCCTGAGGCCTCCCACAGGCTGAGAAGGGCTATGCATGAAGGGACATGCACTACGTTAATGGGCTGATCCTGTGCCCTCCCATTCAGCGCCATACCCCTTCTGGCAGAAGGCGATCTTTCTGCCACCTGCCGTGGGCAATCAATCCTGCAACTTAGCTACTAATGAACTAAAGATCTGTGGCTGCAGTAATGCCTGTGCAAAGTCCATCTGACTTTTCTTGAAATTCTCCTTTCCTGATCCAAATAATGCAGTTGCCTGTGGGGACAGACTTAGAGCAGCCACTTCTCCAGGAGACTGGAAGGAAACTGCCCACTTTCGGAGGAGCTGATAAGATCATTTAACATCTCTTTTAAAGCCCACTGCCTCATGCTCCAGAGGCAGAATTGTGTTGAATGTTTAATAGATCCTCCTGTGGTAAATCACTCTGTAAAGGGTAGTGCCCCAACCTCACCAAACTAAGCCAGAGAATTCTTTTTGTGTTTGCTCTATGACATTTGGGTTGCTCCACTTGCTGTTTTTCCAGATCGACTCTATCTCCTGTGGCTCTTGCTTGTCACCCTTGCCTATAACTGGAACTGCTGGTTTATACCACTGCGCCTCGTCTTCCCGTATCAAACTCCGGACAACATACACTACTGGCTTATTGTGGACATCATATGTGACATCATCTACCTTTATGATATACTATTAATCCAGCCCAGAATCCAGTTTATAAGAGGAGGAGACATAATAGTAAGTGGGGTTCGGGAAAGCAGAAACTGAAAAATGAATAACATCTAATTGGGTTACAAAAAATAAATAACAGCATTGTTTTATTTAATGTTTGACTGACTGTCTGCATGGATAACTGCAAGAAATCATGGGCAATAATAATAATAAAACAATTACAAAACAGCCATTGAGTGTTGACAATGTGCTGGAGAACATGCACCTCCCTGTGTTTTACTTTGCTCATCTTTAAAGTAAAAATAACTAAAATACCTTCATAATGTTAGATTAAATAAATTGAGGCCCGTGCAGTGCCTAGACTATGTCTGGTGCATAGTAAATGAGTATTAAATGTCAGCTACTATTATTGTTCTAGTTAATTTATTTATAATATCTCACTTAATCCTTTCAATGACACTATGAGAAAGATGTTATTAGCCCCATTTATAAATGGGGAAACTGAGGTTTAGAGAGGGAGGTTATTTGCTTAAAGCACAAACCTAGATTGTAGCAGAGCCAAGATTCTAACCCAGGCCTTGCCTCTATAATCACGCAGGTTCATTTTAGCAAGTCTTTCAGAATTTGACAATATTTGAGCATACAAAGAGAGTGCCAAATCTGAAATGTTGAAACTATACACATATTTTACCTAATTTTTTTTCTGAGACAGAGTTTCACTCTTGTTGCCCAGGCTAGAGGGCAATGGCACAATCTTGGCTCTCTGCAACCTCCGCTTCTCAGGTTCAAGCAATTCTCCTGCCTCAGCCTCCCAAGTAGTTGGGATTACAGGCATGCACCACCATGCCTCGCTAATTTTTTGTATTTTTAGTAGAGATGGGGTTTCACCATGTTGGCCAGGCTAATCTCGAACTTCTGACCTCAGGTGATCCACCCACCTCAGCCTCCCAAAGTGCTGGGATTACACATGTGGAGCCACCACGCCCAGCCTGAACTAAATGTTTTTTAAATGTATCAATTATCAGTACAAAAAGAAGAAACCATTTAACATACAGCATATATTCCTCTGGTAATCAAGTCTCAAACAGCCTGTGAAGCACTTGTTTTCTATCACATGACAGTCTACTATTTACCTCAATATCTTTAAAAATAAGATAGGTATTATTTCACTCATTAGAACCTACTCAACCTTCTTAGGAGATAGCCTAGTGCTGTGAGAAAGTACTAGGCTATAAGATTTTAGGACACAGACTGTGCCTTGTTTATCACTTTTGGTTGGAACTGAGTGCAGTGCCTGCATGTAGTAGAGTAATCAAGTACAGAGTTTTAGGCCCAGACACTCTGGGCAAGCCTAACTTAAAAAGCAAAGCTTTCATGACCCATTTTTTTTTCCAATTTTCATTTTAGATTCAGGGGATACACATACAGGTTTGTTACCTGGTTATCTTGGGTGATGCTGAGGTTTGACCCAGGTACTGGACACAGTACCCAGTAATTAGTTTTTCAACCCTTCCCCACTTCCTCTCTGCCTTGCTTCTCCCTCTAGTAATCCCCAGTTTCTATTGTTCTGATCTTTACGTCCATAAATACCCAATGTTTCACTTATAAGTCAAAACATGCTGTATTTGTTTTCCTGTTCCTGCATTAATTTGCTTAGGATAAGGACCTCCAGCTGCATCCATGTGCCTTCAAAGGACATGATCTCATTCCATGGTGTATATGTGCCACATTTTCTTTATTCAGTCCACCATTGATAGGTACCTAGAATGATTCCATGTCTTTGCAGTTGTGAATAATGCTGCAATGAACATGCAGAAGCATGTGTCTTTTTGCTAGAAAGATTTGTCTTCTTTTGGATATATACCCAGTAATGGGATTGCTGGGTCAAATGGTAGTTCTGTTCTAAGTGTTTTGAGAAATCTCCAAGTTGTTTTCCACAATGCCTGAACTGATTTACACTCCTACCAACAGTTTATAAGTGTTCCCTTTTCTCTGCAGCCTCTGCCAGCATCAGCTGTTATTTTGACTTTTTAGTAATAGCCATTCTGACTTGTATGAGTTTTGATTTGCATTTCTCTGGTGATTAGTGATGTGAAGGATTTTTTTCACTTGTTTTGTGGCTGTTGTATGGTCATGACCATTTTAATCAATGTAGATTCACCACACTGTCCAATATGGTGACCACTAGGCAAATAGGTCTATTCAAATTTAAAGTTGAATGAATTACAATTAGATAACAACAAAAATTCAGGTTTCTCAGCCACATTGTTCAGATTTTCAGCACTCAACAACCATGTGTCTAATGGACAGCACAGAAGATTTCCACCATTGCAAAATATACTATTATTCAACGCGGTGTGAGAATGAGAAAGCAGTGAGCCATCCATATCTCCACCAATACAGCCGAGCCACAGAGAGGTAGCCACGCCCCTCACAGATACGGCAAATCGCAAGTACACAGAACACCTCCACTGGTGTTCTGTTTTTTTAATGAATATGGCATGTATGGGTCTATCTTCTTTTTATTCTTTCATTTCCAAATTTATCACATGCGATTTCTCATGATCAAATGCAGGGCCCTTCCTAAGAAATTAGCATTCTTACCCTTAGGAGAAATTCTCTTCTCCTGGATTTATTCTCAATGTGGAAGGAATTCTATTGTTAATCCCATCAATCTAAGAAACAGAAAAATATGTTTCCACAAGCACAAACCCAAGTCTTATAACCACTACCCCAAGCCCCTTCCCCAGCTAACTAGAAGGATGCTTCCTTTCCATCTGTGTCCAGTGTGCCATCCTCCTCCCAAGGTTCAGCAAGGGCTGCACAGAGTATGTCCTGCAATGTCACAATGAGAAGAGCAGACTGCCTGCACACACGGCACCTTAGGTTCACATAGAATTTTAGTGGAGATAGTTAGCTTGCTTAATCTTAATATTTTCTGTTGAATCTTCAGAAGATCTTAAATTATCAAAAAGCTGAAAGGAATAGTTTTGATATTTTTTTCTTCCTTAAAAATTGTTATTTTCTGGAAAGTGTTTTCTCTATTGAACTCATTCCTACAAAGAAATACTAAAGGCAAAAGCCAAAGCTGTAGCAGAACTCCATTCAAAATATTCTTTGTGCGGACATTAGAGCATTAGTTAATTCACCAGCACCATCCCCAGAGCCAGAGCTCCCTGGCAGCTTGATGAATGGTGATGATGGTGTACAAATAAGAAGTAAACAGCAACAAAAAAAGGAACACTAATTTCAACCTCCATTAGACTCACGAGGGGGGAGAAAATCAATGTTTGACAAATGGAAAATGACAAAAATCAGTAAAGGGAGACTTATTTTCAATTTTCTAAGAGGCCTTTGCACACAATGAAGTGTTAAAACCAAGAAAAATAACCAGCAAAAAACATACTCAATGGGCTCTATTTAAAATGCATTTTCATAAGCTACAAATATAGAGCAGGAAATAATTGCTTTGTTTGTTCAAAAGAAGTTTAATGATTTCTTTAATTTAGAGTGAGTAGCTGCTGCCTTTGAAATTTGATTACATTTTGGTAAGAAGACTATGCATATTGAGTTATCTATATAGCTATCTATGCTACCATTGGTATACACCACTGAATCATTCATTCATTCATTCATTAAAGAAACATTTATTAAATACCTACAGTTGCTAGGTAGATACATCTACTTACTTTATTTATTTATTAAATAAATGCACCATAACTGGAGGATGGAACTATTAATTGCCCAAGGAAAACAAGTAACAGACAACAGATTGAGATGCTAACAGCCACAATAGAAACCAGGAGGGCTTACAAGCTTTTCACAACACTTATTTATAAAATCTTTCTCCCGAAAGTAGTGCTTCAAAGAGAACAGAATTTTGAAACCAAGTCGAACAAAATGTCTCTTGTATGTAATTTCCTTTATAGATAGCAGAAATTGAGCTGGAAATGACAGTGAAGATTATTTAGATAAGAGACATATCCGCAACCCTTTGCTAAACCTACCAATCACAAAATTCACAGAAATCCTCAGTGTCATCTAGTTACAATGTCAGTTAGATCTTCCTTTACAATCAACTGCTTTTGATACTTAATTCTCTCAATTGCTTTTTATAAACCAATCTGAAGAAAATTAACCATTCCCTTCTTTGTGTTTCATACACTTTACTCATAATTCTGTTATTTAATTTTATTAAATATTGATTAGGCTAATTATGAAGCAATAGAAACAAACAGACAAGGGTCAATTTTCACTTCTGAAATTTGCTAATAGTGTTAACTTGAAGAAACTAAACTTACCCTTTCATTGAATACAATCTTTTTCATCCCCCAAAATGGGAATACTTGTACTGTTGCAGGATCTTTCCTTAGTTTAGGTAAAGATGGTGTCCTTGTCTGACCCATTGCCATAAAAATTTAGGCTCGCAGACAGTTTGAAGGGTGAGTGAAGCAGGGTTTTACTGGGTGGAAAGGTTAAAAGGCGGGGGAAACAGGGATCCTTCACAAGGCTGGAGCCCCTGCTTGAGCGCTTCCCACCCACTGTTCTAATTCCAGATTCCACACCAGAAGAGGAGGGGCCAGGCTCCTCCCTGCTGCAAATGTCATGAACTTTCCAAAGCTCCACCTCAATAGGCAGGCTGGTTGAAGTTTCTCCAGCAACCCACTCCCACCTGGCTATCTCAGTACCCACCTCATAAACCTATTATGAAGATTGAATAAGACACCTAGCTCAGGGTCTGGCATGAAGAAAATACACAGTTGATTGTTAAGGGAATTCAATGAATGGATGTCCACACACTTCACTTTTCCCTCTTATCTCCTATTTGTCTATGTATCTCTCTTTCTTACCTGAGGATAGGTTTCTTGAGAGTAGGGACCATATTTGATTCACTTCTTTATCTATCCTAGGAACTCAGAGTACACTCAAGAAATGTTTGAAGGAGTGAATGAATGGTAATCTCCGTTCAAGGATTTTATTTCCTTGAATGATTATCTAATCGGCATTATAACTGTTTCAGGTAGTATTATTTTAAAACACTTATTCCATCTGTCCTGTGTAAAATTACAAAGTTTCTATATATTGTTTATCAGAAGAAGTAAATACTGGTTGCGGTGTGCAGCGTGGCACAAGCTCACAAAGAGCTTCAGCGGAACCACATGCTCAGCCTTGCCGGCAGAGTTGGCAGTGGTGGGTGGGATGGGGACAGCAGCAATCTCCTGAACATTTACACATTGCCAAATCTCCTGTGGACAAAACATCATGGAGGCCAGGACTGTCCCATGATAGGTTGAGCCTCTTGGAGATTCTGAAAATCCTATCCATCCTTTTCACCAATATGGTTTGTGGATTCTGATGACCCAAATCTGACATCAGTTCTGGGACATCCAGAAGATACTAAGGACAACAATTACCTTTGTCAGCAATTGAAGTAGTTGATATGTGAACTCTGCAAATTACATAACCTTCCTAAGCACCTGGATGTTTGAGATGCTAGATCAACCATTACCCACGGATCAGAATGGGAAAACAGAATAAGAGATGGCTGGAGGTATAGAAGATTTAAATCACTACAAGATGAAGCAAGAAGAACCTATTAGTGGAAAACAGTCGGAGGATGAAAGAATTGAAAAAGAAAATTTGGCAATATTAGAGAAAATTAGGAAGAGTCAAAGGCAAGACCATTTAAATGTGGTGTGGTGTTTGGGTCAGTGCAAGCTTCAGGTAGACTTATGAAAAAGCGCAGGGACATATACAGATCACAGAGTTATAAAACAGGTCTGTTGGAAGCATTTATTCAGTAGAACTCATAAATGACAGTACTTGACTGGTATGTTAAACTTTAGAAGTTTGACCCTGATAGTCCTTTTCACAGTGATCTTCAGATCTTAAAAGAAAAAGGAAGCATAGAATATATTTTGTTTAACTTCTCTTTTAAGAAACTGTTGTGGTTGTCAACTGGGTTATCTTTCTAAAGAATGAATCTGGTACATATTGACTGAAGGTGCTAATGGCTACATTTTTACTGATTCATATGGGGAAATGAATGAAGCACCAAGATCAAAAACAAAACACAAAAAAATAGGAAAGTAGAACTTCAGGGAGGGGATAATATAGGAGGTAAATGGCTGAAATTCTTTTAGATTTGTGTTTCTGGACCATGGTTCTTGATACCAGAAAGAAGGGCTTTTTCTGGGGTAGGAGTATTTCTTAACAGGCCTGGGAAAAATGTGATTGTCTTGAGCTAACTGTCCTTATGAAGAGGACCTTAAACTGAATTGCCAAGTTATTAGTATCAGGATTTGCAGACTTTGGAGAATAGCAGGATAACTTCCCATTTGATCCTCCATTTGTTCGAGTGCTGTTACCTGTTCCCTCAGGAGGGTATGTATTGGGTGGGGGAGCATTATTTATGGAACTTCTCACAAAACAGAGCTGTAGCAGTGCCTACTCAATAGAATCAGTCATCAGGCAAATAAATGCCATCTTAGACAGAGGCAAAGCCAGACTGCAGTTTGGAGCAAATAAGAATCAATATAATCTAGCAAGAGCCCAACAATTCTATAATTCCATTGTATAGATATATGAGAAAAATGATCCCTCTGGACACGCTGCCACTTGGCCATGCTTAGAGCATTGAGGCCACATCCCTATTCTGCATTCTAGTGTGGCCCTGGTTACCTCTCCTCTGGCTCAGTCACACAGTTGCCTGGCAGATGACTGGATGTGTTTAGCAGTGGTTGCCAGGATAATGCTGATGTGGCCCCAGCCCTACCTCCCTCTCTGCCCTGTGATTTTGGAAGAAACCCGACAGAGCAAATTGGCTGCAGCTATGTGGGAATATTAGCACAGAAACAACCCTAGTGTAGGTACAGGAGCAAAACAGGAGAAAATTTTAAAATGGCAGTAACCCTGAGGCAACCACTTCTGGTGGTTGCCACTCACCTGAGGATACACCCAAAGACCATGCTGCTCCCGTACAACTGTCTGTTCGTGACACCGTGTTAGCTGGTGGTATCTCTTTCCCGGTGCCAGTCTCACTAGCATGGCGGCACCTCACAATCATGTTGCTGACGCTGGTCCCAATCTCATGGATGAAACCAAGACTTTCTCATTGACCAAGAGTCTGCGACAACTCTCCCAGCCGCTCAATGGTCATGCCTCTGAGTCTACATCCTTTGTCAATTGGGAATGCCCTGCATCATCTGCTTACCTGAAGGATCTGGAGAAACAGCACAACCAAGAAATTCTGGATCAGCTGAGAAAAGAAAAGAAAGAAAGCAACCGAAAGCAGGGAGCCCAAACGGAGCAGTTACAAGTTTAAATTCAGATCATAGGGATCCTCATGTCCAAGAAAGCAGTTACAGACAGCCCTGTATCACACTCAGCGTGCTGCCAGGCAGTTTGAAGGAGAGTCAAAGGATCTGACCAGCCGCCTGAAGTATTCCTGGCAGTGTGTGGGAGAGTTGGAGCTGGCTCTCTCTGCTGTCTCTACACAGCAGAAGAAGGCAGACAGGTACAACAGAGTTAAACAAAGACAGAGACGCTGGAGTTATACAGGCTGGAGTTATACAAGAACAACAAAAGCAATGAGGATCTGAAGCAGCAGAACTCAGAACCAAATGAGAAGCTTCCAGTCCTAGTGATGGAGAAGTCAGGCATCCACCTCAACTTGGAGGAGCTGCAAAGGAAGCTGGAGAGGGCCAAGCTCCTGCTTCAACAGTCCTCAAGCCAGTGTGAACTCCCTGATGCTAACCGACAGTTACAACAGGGCATAGAGGAGCAGGCACAGCTCAAAGCACACCTAGGGCAGGTTATGGAGTCACTGAAAGATCAGTATGCTGAAAATCTGAAAGAAGGGAGCACCATGTGGCAGCAGAGGATGCAGCCAATGTCAGAGCAGTGCACACATTGAGGGAGGAGAAGGAACACAGCAGGAGCTGGGTACAGGAGCTAGAGATGAGCTTGGCTGAACTGAGGAGCCAGATGGGTGAACCCCTCCCCCTGGATCCCCCAGCAGGGCCCTCTGAGGTGCAGCAGCAGGTCAAGTGAAGGCTAAGCACCTGTGGAAGGAGCTGGAGGGTCTAGAAGGACAGATCCAAGCCCAGGTGCAAGAAAATGAGGACTTGGGTCGTCTGAACTGAGAGCAAGAGGAGAGCCTGCTGGGGCAGGAGCTGAAGCAGAAGGCCGAGCTCTGGGAGGAGCAGATGGAGGTGCACAGGCAAACCCTGGAGACCATGCAGAATGACCTCACCACCATCAGCCATGTGGTCTCCCAGAACGGAGAGCTCAAGGAGCAGCTGGCCGAGCTGCAGAGCAGCTTCATGAAGCTGAGCAATGAGAACATGGAGATCACCAGCACACTGCAGTTGGAGCAGCAAGTCAAGGAGGAGCTGAGTGAGCTGAAGGAGGTGGTAGAGCTGAACAGCCAAGAGGCTCAGAGTCTGAATCAGTAGCAAGATCAGTACCTGGATCACCTGCAGCAGTATGTGGCCATCTTTCAGCAGGTGACCTCTGAAAAGGAGTAGCTGCACAAGCAGTGACTGCTGCAGACCCAGCCTGTAGACCAGCTGCCGCAGGAGGAAGCTCAGGGCAAAATGGTGCCTGAGATGGCCTGCCAAGAGTTGCAGGAGACCCAGGAGTACCTGGAAGCTGCCACCCAGCAGAAGCAGCAGTTACCAGCCCAGCTGAGCCTCATGGCTCCCCATGGAGAAGGAGATGGACTGGACAGTGAGGAAGAGGAGTGGAAGGCACCTTGGCTCGTGCTGAGCATCCTGGAGGACCTAGAGAGTAGGGAGGCCATGGTGGCATTTTTTAACTCAGCTATAGTCAGTGAAAGGAGAAGCAGGCATGGCCACGTGGGCAGCTGAAGGAGCAAAGGGTGTGCTGCCAGTGCCTGGCTCACCTGGTGGCCTTGGCCTAGAAGGAGCCAGAAGCAGCAGCCCTAGCCCCAGGGACCAGAGGTGATTCTGTGTGTGGGAAGACCCACTGGGCCCTGCAGGGGGCCATGGAGAAGCTGCAGAGCCACTTTATGGAGCTCATGCAAGAGAAGATGGACCTGAAGGAGCAGGCAGAGAAACTGGAATGTCGCCACATCCAGCTGTCTGGAGAGACAGACACCATCAGTGAGGGGTAGGCCAGGACATGGCAGGGGGAGCTGCAGGGTGGTCAGAGGGGCCCCAGCTTCTGAACCCTGTCCTCCTGCAAGAAAGTACATCACTCTGTACCAAAGCCAGAGGCCAGTGCTGAAGATGTGGCCCTGGAAGAAGCACATTCACAGGCTGGCCCAGGACAATGAGGAGATGAAAGTGAAGCTGCTGGAGCTGCAGGAGCTGGTGTTGCGGCTTGTGGGCGACTGCAACAAGTGGCATGGCAAATTCCTGGCAGCTGCCCAGAACCCTGCTGATGAGCCCACTCCGGGAGCCCCAGCTCCGGTGATCTTTGCCAGATGAGTCTCGCCCACAGAGTGGAGCCTGCACAAGTAGAGGCCCGGGAGGATTCTACCCCATGACAATCCCACTGCACAGCGGATTATGCAGCTGCTTCCTGAGATGCAGAGCCCCCAGGAGTGCCCAGGCTTGGGCAGAAACCCCCGCATTCCATTTTTCTCCCGGGCTGATGAGAAAAGAGGTGAAGATCACCATCATCTAAAAGCTGGTCACTGTCAGCAAAGCTTGGAGAAGTGGGGCCAGAGGCTCTGCCCCAACTAGTTCCGCACCAGCCCTTCCCATACACCCCACTATCCTTAGAGCAGCAAGATAAGACCCCTGTGTAATGAGGGGAGACAAACAAGTGCAGACTCTTTGCCGCCTTGGCCAGGGCTGAGTCCTTAATTTCTGGATGATTATTATTGTTATTTAAGAGCCAGAGGCTCTTAGGCCTAATGGCCTTACTCTCACTAAAGCAACTTTTCCCTCACGGGGGCTCCCATCTTCTTACTCAGAGAGGCAGCTGAGGCAGGACAATGGGGCTGACTGTAGACCAGGAAAGGGAATGGGCTGCTGGGGGTGTTTCCCCTTCCCCAGTGTACGTATCGTATCTGTGTAACATTTTGTATATTCCAGGGGTAGGGCCACCCCCTGTATCATACATAGAGGAGGTTGGAGCTGGCACATGGGGAGGAGGTTCTAATGATTATTTGTGGCTGGGAAACTTATTTATTGATAGCATGGGACAGAGAAAGGAGGGAGAGATGGGGTCATGAAGCCCTGGTGATGCAACTCCTGTTTATTTTGCTTTTTATTTTGGAATGAATGGATTTAGCCATAGGAGGGAAAAAAGAAGAGATGAATGCTAAGTAAATATACTAACACCTGAGTAGATTTTCAAAAACTATCTGTTGGAAAAGGATTTAGGTGCAATTAGCACATCCTTCCTAAAGTAAGCCTCCCCTGAAGAAATGTCGCTGGCATAATGATGAGGCTTAAAAGAGGAAGAGAGAATTAAGTGCAGTGACATTTTAAAAATAAGTACCTAATTGTTACCGGTAAGCATGCTGATCCTCATAAGGCTAATGAGGCCAAATCTATTTACTGCTGTAAAGAAGATAGATTTAAGAATCTCTATATGGCATTTCATTTAATGTAGCAAGTTTTAGTTGCATTTACATTTATTCAATCACAGTATCATAGACAACCTTGAAAGTAAACAGACAAATGTGCTAAGAACATTCTTCCTGGGTGTGGGGTGGAGGTAGCATTTTAACTTAACTGTCTAGCACTTGATATGGATCTGGCTGTCCCATATAAGCTTTGAAGGAAGTGACTGATTTTACTCTTGTGGTACATGATTTATAAGGCTATTGAACCTGTGTCCATGTCTACCTGTGGCTCAGTAAGCTATTTTTTTTCACAGTAAAAATCATTAAATGAGCATGTCATATATTTTCTAATATATTTCTGTAAAATTTATTATGTGTATATGGGTAAAAATTATAGCCAAAAAAGTCAGTAGAGTGGGGAGAAACTGGGGAGGTGACTAACCAATCTTTAACATTGCTCAGGCAGCAGTTTAAAACTTCCAGATACCTGAATGATAATTGTTAGAAGATGCTACTTCCATGTGCCCAAGTTATAATGCTTTGGTCAATTAATTAAGAGCACTTAGAAAATCCCTTATTACATATAAGTAAAATGTATAAGTCCAATATTCCCATTAATTCATCTGCTTTTATTTTTTAAATTTATTTATTATACTTTAAGTTCTGGGGTACATGTGCAGATTGTATAGGTTTGTTACACAGGTATACACATGCCATGGTAGTGGTTTGCTGCATCCATCACCCCGTCTTCTACATTAGGTATTTATCTAATGCTATCCCTCCCCAATCCCCCCACCCACTACTATTCTTCCCCAGGCCCCAGTGTGTGATGTTCCCCTCCCTGTGTCCATGTGTTCTCATTGTTCAGCACCTGCTTATAAGTGAGAACATGTGGTGTTTGGTTTTCCGTTCTTGTGTCAGTTTGCTGAAAACGATGGTTTCCAGTTTCATCCATGTCCCTGCAAAGGACATGAACTCATCCTTTTTTATGGCTGTGTAGTATTAGGTCTGAAAACTCTAGTCATCTATCACTTGCCATACATTCATTGAACACCTACTATGTGTTAGACACTGTGTTCGGAACTGAGGAAATAAAGGACAAAGAGATGGACCCTACTCTCTTACATAGCTCAGAATGTTTAGGACAGACCAACAAAAGAAAAATGGTGGAATTTTATGTTGTAAGTCGTGAAAAGGCATGTCCAGGGTGCTATGAGATTCAGAGAAAACCATCTGACAGAGAGGACCCTTAGTCCAAATCTTGATGAATGAGTTGGAGTTACCTGCACCTTTTACCTCCACAAGAAAAGAGGAAAAACATGTTCTGAGCTCTGGGACAGCATGGGTAAAGGCATCACTCTGATGCATTTGAGGGACTGCTGAACAGAGTGGGTTCTGTTCTGGGATGCTCCAGGAAGTGAGTGGGAAACAGAAAGTAGAGCTTGGTATGTCCTGAAAAGGTGCTTGCATTTTTTTCTTAAAATCATGTGAAGTTGCAGGATTTGACATAAATGGAGATTTTAAGTGATTTGATTTATAGAGATATCTGGCTGCCACTGTAGAATAGATCAAGGGGAACAATGCTAAAGGCAGAGATAGCAGTGCCAGAAAGGAGAGCATGGACATGAGAAAATTTTAGGAAGAAGAATCAGAATTAGCATCTCCTTCCTAAAGTAAGCCTCCCCTGGTTGGATGAGAGCTGAGGGAGACTGCGCAGTGTAGGACCTATGCAGTGTAGATGAGGATGCTCATAGCATACTCAGAAGCAGGAGGAGGAGCACAGTTTGGCTCAAGGGAAATGAAGAATGATGATGAATTCAGGTTTGGTGCGGTGGATCTGCTAAGTGAAGAAAACAATGGGCAGCTGCTTACCCATCAACAGCTCAAGAAAGTGATATGACGTGGAAGTAGAAATTTGGTAGCATCAACCCACACAGTAATCTCTGAAACTATAAATGTGAGTGAGATTTCCCAGGAAGCAAGTATGAAGAGAAAAGAGAAGAGAGCTAAATCCTGGGGAATGTTGACTTTTAAATGACTAGCCCAAGAGTCCAAGAAGAACACTGAAAAGTAGGAAATGAAGAAATAAACTAAGAGTGGCATTACAGATTCTTTGAAAAGAAAAAGCTTCAAGGAAAAAAAAAGTCACAAAAAAGTTTTAATACTTCAAAGGTTTTATTCATCTCTTCATTTCTTTATTCATTCACTTAATAAATATTTATTGGGCGCTTAGTATATTTCAGGCACTAGCTAAATATAGTTCCTAAACAAAATCAAACCTTTCCTCAGATAGATTACCATTTAATGGAGTAGACTAATTTTAAATAAATGAGCCAAGAAATATATGTGTCATATTAAATTAGGATGAGTGCCATAAAGGATACCCTGGGTTGATCATTAGGAAGTCGTTGGTGGCTTTGCACTGTTAGCCTTGCTGAAATGAGAGAAGCGAGAAGAAGCCAAATTGCCACCAAATCGCCATGAGTTAAGGATAAATAAGAGGGAAGGATATACAGATGGTAGGTAGGTAACTCTCTTGAGAAGCTTGACTTTGGCAAACAATAGGGCAATAAGAAGAAGAAAACTAAAGCCAAACATTTTTTGTTTTAAAACGTGAAATATGGAGCATATTTATTGGCTAAGATTGGAAGGAACCAGCAGAGAGGAATAGTTATAAATTTCAAAGTGAGAAAAAAAATAATTGATGAACTTGGCTAAAATGAATTAAAATACAAATATGTTTCAGGTGGATTCAAATGAGCTAAGGAAACACTACAGGAGTTCTACAAAATTTCAGGTAGGTGACTCACAAACAATTTCAAAATTACTCAAGTATTCTATTACCATTTTGACTTTAAGTCTCATCTATAGATTTCTACAAATAAAGTGTATACATATGAAGTTTTGTTAGACAAAGATAAGCCTGAAGTTTTTGCCTCTCAATTATTACTTGATATATTTCCTTGTATGTGCAAATGGGTAAAATGGGTAATTCAACATATAAGATTAAGCAGACAAAAATAAGTTAGTGCCCACATTTAAATCTAATTTTCATATCAATAAAGGAATATGGGTTGTATACTTTGTCTTGTCTACAAAATTCTAGCCCCCTCATTCATGTAGCATGATGTTTATAAGGTTTGCAAAATTATTTCTACTCCTGTGTCTTTCTTGTTCTCATATATTCAAAAAAAATTATTAATAGAAGAGAGGCAATTATTTGGATAACATGGAATCTTCCTTTCCTAAAACATATGTTTTATTGCTCATAAAACATACGTTTTATGTTTTCAAAGTACTTTCTTCTCTAACTCTGAGAAATGGGCAGAGGTTAGGGGTTATTTAAGTTTACCCAATCTGAGTGAACTCTAGCCTCCCACTTCAAACACACTTCTTTAGTGGCCTCAAAGTTTGTTTAAAAATACAAATCCGGGTTTAGGTCTGAAACGATCCCTGTTGGAAATCTACAATGATTAATAACCCTTTCTATTTTTTTTTATCTCCAACTAATTCTTTTTATTAAAAATTGCCACATAGTTAGGCATATTCATAAAAGATCTCTATACTGTTTTGATGAATTCTACAAAGATGATGAATACTCTTTGTAATGCCGTAAAGCTTATTCCAAACTCTTAATTTCCTGAGTTTGAATAGGGCTAAATTAATTTATATATTTAATTGTGTTAGTGTAATGACATTTTAGTCAATGACATACCACATATATGGTGATGGTCCCATAAGATTATAAGGGGGCTGAAAAATTCCTATTGCCTAGTGACATCATAGCCATCGTAACATTATAGCACAACAGGTTATTCACCTGTTTGCAGGTGATGTTGGTTTAAACAAACCCACTAGGCTGCCAGTCATATAAAAGTATAGTACATACAAATATGTATGGTACATAATATTGGGGATAATGACAGTAAACAACTATGTTACTAGCTTATGTATTTATACTATACTCTTTATTGTTATTTTAGAATGTACTACTATAATTTTTTAAGTTAATTGTAAAACAGCCTCAGGCAAGTCTTTCAGGAGGTATTCCAGAAGAAGGCATTGTTATTATAGGAGATGACAGCTCCACCCATGTTATGGAGCCTGAAGACCTTCCAGTGGGGCAAGATGTGGATGTGGAAGACAGTGATATTGATGATCCTGACCCTGTTTAGGCCTAGACTAATCTGTGTGCTTATGTCTTAGTTTTTAACAAAAATGCTTAAAAGTCAAAATTAAAACATTTAAACATAGAAAACAAGGCTTATATAATAAAGTTATAATGAAAATACTTTTTTACAGCTGTACAATGTGTGTTTTAAGATAACTGTTATTACAAAAGAGTAAAAAAGTTTTTAAAAATTTAAAAGCTTATAAAGTAAAATAGTTACAGTGAGCTAAGCTTACTTTATTATTAAAGAGAGAATATTGTTCAATGAATTTAGTGTAGCCTAAGTGTACAGTGTTTATAAAGTCTACAGTAGTGTACAGTAATGCCCTAGGTCTTCACTCACTCACTACTCACTCACTGACTCATCCAGAGCAAATTCCATGCCTGCAAACTCCATTCACAGTAAGTATCCTATACAGGTGTACCATTTTTTATCTTTCATATCATATTTTTGACTGTACCTTTTCTACATTTAAATATGTTCAGATACACAGATATTTACCATTGTGTTACAATTGCCTACAGTATTCAGTACAGTAACATGCTATATAGTAACATAAAATAATATACTGCAACATACATAGCATGCTGTACAGTAACATGTTCCTAGGCTTGTAGCCTAGAAGCCTAGGCTTGGATGTACATACCACAGAGCCTGCACGTGTAGTAGGCAATACATCTAGGTTTATGTAGTACGCACTATAATATTCAGATGATGAAATCACCTAATGCGTTTCTCAGAATATACTCCTGTTGTTAGGTGACACATGACTGTATTTTTGTACTTGGCCATTCCACTATTAGCTTGATAACTTCTTGTGAATAGAAACAATAACTTACTCCTACTTCAACCCCAACATGCTTTGCAAATTGCCTGGCACAGAGGTTAGTGTTGGTCAATACTTCTTCAATTCAATTTTCTACAGTTCAATGAGAAATAAATTATCTCTGTCTACAAAATCTGTGCCAATGTGTTAACATTAAAATGGCTAATGACTAATGACTGTCTGCATAGAGAAGTTGAGAGGGGAATTCAGCAATTGAATAGAAAGCAAGTAAAAAGATCATTACGATTTGAGCCAAAAACTATAGATTTTAGAGTAGCATTAGACAGGTCAACAGTTCTGTGTGCCTGTTTTTTTTTATTTTAAACACATTATTTTAATTACTGTTCTGTACACCTCTTAACTTGTTACAAAGATCGATACCTGTATGGTAAAATCAATGAGATTTGATGATATGATGCAATTTCTAACCAATACTTTTAGTAAGTAATTTCTTTATAATAGCTAATCTGGTTAATTCAAGCCAGAAGTTCTATTCTTGTTCAATAGAAGCAGGCTTTGAAATTGTTAGGCAATTAATTATCTCAACTCTCTATGCTTTCGGGGTACAAGTGGTTTTTGGTTACATGGATGAATTATTTGGTAGCGAATTATGACATTTCAGGACACCCATCACCAGAGTAGTGCACATTGTACCCAATATGCAGTTTTTTATCCCACCCTCCAACACACCCCACCTTCTGAGTATTGAAAGTCCATTATATCACTCTGTATGCCTCTGCATACTCAGAGCTTAGCTCCCACTTATAATTAAGAACATGCAGTGTTTGGCTTTCCATTCCTAAATACTTCACTTAGAATAATGACCTCCAATTCCATTCAAGTTTCTGCAAAAGACATTGATTCCTTGGGCTGAGTATTATTCCATGGTGTACATATACCACATTTTCTTTACCTACTCATTGGTCAATGGCCACTTAGGTTAGTTCCGTATCTTTGCAATTATGAATTGGGCTGAAATAAACCATGTGTCTTTTTCATATAATGACTAATTTTCCTTTGAGTAGATACCCATGGTGAGATTGCTGGATCAAATGGTAGATCCACTTTCAGTTGTTTAAGAAATGTCCAAACTGTTTTCCATAGAAGTTTTGCCAATTTACATTCCCACCATCAGTGTATACGTGTTCCGCTTTTACTACATCCATGCCAACATCTATTGTTTTTTGACTTCTTAATAATGGCCATTCTTTCAGGAGTAAAGTGGTATCTCATTGTGGTTTTAATTTGCATTTCCTTAATGACTATTGATGTTGGGCATTTATATAACTTCTTTTGAGAAATGTCTATTCATGGCATTTGCCTAGTTTTTGATGAAATTATTTAGTTTTTCCTTGCTGATTTGAGTTTCTTGTAGATTCTGGATACTAAACCATTATCAGATGCATAGCTTGCAAATATAATCTCCCATTCTGTGAGTTGTCACTTTATTCTGATGATTATTTCTTTTTAAGTGAAGAAGCTTTTTAAATTAGATCCCATTTATTAATTTTTATTTTTGTTGCATTTGCTTTTGGGCTTTTAGTCATAAATTCTTTGCCTAGGCCAATGTCCAGAAGAGTTTTTCCATGGTTACATTCTACAATTTTTATAGTTTCAGGTCTTAGATTCAAGTCTTTATCTTGAGTTGATTTCTGTATAAAGTGAGAGCTAGGAATCTAGTTTCACTCTTCTACATGTGGCTTGCCAGTTTTCCCAGCACCATTTATTAAACAAGATGTTCTTTACCCAATTTATGTATTTGTATGCTTTGTTCAATACCGGTTGGCTGTAAGTATTTGACTTTATTTCTGGGTTCTCTGTTCTGTTCCATTGGTCTATGTACCTACTTTTGTACTACTACCATGCTGTTTTGCTGACTACAGACTTGAAGTCTAGTAGTGTAATGCCTTTAGATTTGTTCTTTTTGCTTAAGATTGCTCTGGCTGTGAGGGCACTTTTTTAGTTCCACATGAATTTTAGAGTTGTTTTTTCTAATTCTGTGAAAAATAATGTTGGTATTTTGATGGGAATTGCATTGAATCTGTAGATTGCTTTTGGCAGTATGGTCATTTTCACAATATTGATTATTCCAATTCATAAGCATCAGATGTGTTTCCAT
The DNA here is from genome assembly GCA_963573385.1 of Cacajao melanocephalus. Classification (NCBI taxonomy): domain Eukaryota; kingdom Metazoa; phylum Chordata; class Mammalia; order Primates; family Pitheciidae; genus Cacajao; species Cacajao melanocephalus. Next base: position 38,594 of record CAUYLG010067418.1, read on the forward strand.
TTGTTTGCGTGTCATCTATTATTTCTCTCAGCATTGTTTTGTAGTTCTTTTATAGAGATCTTTCACCTCCTTGGTTAAGTATATTCCTAGGGATTTGTTATTGTTGTTGTTGTTGTTGTTTTATAGTTGTTGTAAAGGGATTTAGTTCCTGATTTACTTTTCAGCTTGGTCATTTTTGTATGTGTATTGGTGTGTAGCAGTGCTACTGATTTGTGTACATTAATTTCATAATCTGAGATTTTACTGAATTTGTTTATCAAATCTAAGAGTCTTTTGGAAATGTCTTTAGGGTTTTCTAGGTATACGATCATATTATCAGTGAACAGCGATAGTTTGATTTCCTCTTTTTTAATGCGAATGCCCTTTATTCCTTTCTCTTGCTTGATTGCTCTGGCTAGGACTTCCTCAACTCTCTATTTTATATGTGTGGCCTTACAATATGTTCTTAACTGTTCTTAATTGTCTTAAGATATCTTAACGTTTTAAAATATACCCTATTAAGACCATGTAAAATTTAATTAAAATGAATAATTATTTTACATAAAAGAATTTCTTATTGTTGTTGCCACCAAGAAAGTATGAAGCATGGCATTGTCATTTCATAATGACCAGGGTAACATAAGGCCAAAATAATTTTAATACACAACAATCCTTTTAAATTTCTTAGCTGTAATAGTACTTTCAATACCTTCTCCCATTGGATCTGCTGAATAATTGCAAACATTATTGATTTCTTTTTTCTCCTCTCTCAGCCTACACAGGCTCTGACAGATACTTTAAAAGCAGTTTATTGGTAGCAAAATGGTTCAAAGTAGACAAGAGTAGAAAGCATTGAAGAACCTAAATGAACCACAATGTAATCAACTCTGAACACTGGAGAATTGGCTGAAACATAAAAATATATCACTGCAATGAAAGTGCAATGCTTTCAAATAAAATCAAGAATGGACTTGATTTTTAGTCCAAGAGCCCCATGCTAAAAACACCATTAAAATGTATTTTAACATTAGCAACTACGCCCATTGTATATGTGACAGCTCATTAAAAATCCCAGTAAATGCAGTGCCTAAAGAGAGATCAGAGGCAAGGAGGTGGAAGTGAAATACATTGGAAGATGCTACAAAATAACTTTCACAGTGCTAATATGTCTTAAAATGGCACCATACGGAGTTAATTGAAAGCAGTGTTGGATTAAACAACAAATAATGCATTGTGACTGGTCAACGTTTACGTACATCAATGTAAATCCATCCATTCCCAGTAAGGCATGTAAACACAACATATTTATGAATGTGTTCTTTCAACAGTTGGATGTTGCATCAATAATACCATTTGATGTTTGCTACCTCTTCTTTGGGTTTAATCCAATATTTAGAGCAAATAGGATGTTAAAGGTAAGATAAATATATTTAATTGCCTTTTTCTTATAATAATGGAAATCTTGAAACAACTTAAAGTATCTTAAAATTACCAATATTCTTAATTTTCGCAAACTCTTCTCCATCTTTCTGCCCTCATCAATTCTATGATTTTTTTAATGAATGAAGAAAAAATGTCGACTGGTGGAAGTTGTTCCTGGTTGTGTTCATTTTATATCTCATAACAGGCATTTTTATAATCTAAAATAGGGATGCTTTTGTACTTCCGAATTTAACTACAATTACAAATGAACATTTTATACATTTTGGGTTTTTTTGTTCTATTTGTCCTTTTTCAGTTGCTGAATGCATGGTATATGGGATGTAAAATTAAGGGGTTAGGTTAGAATACCCTAAATTATCTTACTCATCTTAAATTCCGTAATTAAAAAAAATACAAACATATTTTTACATCATATACATGCTTTCACAAGTGAGTACCTACTTTCACATCACATTTACTCACATGCTTGAATTCAACTCAAATGTTTGTCAAGCGGAAACTAGTTAAATACACTGAAATATATTTATATTATTTATATAATAGAATACTTTGTAGCTTTTAAAGAAAGAAGAGGAAACTTTTTATGTACTGATATAAAAAAAACTTCAAGGTAAATTTTTAAGTTGAAAAGCTAGTTACAGAACAATTTATAAAACAATGCTACCTTCTGTATAACAAAAAGGAAAAATATTCAATTTTTCTATGTTTACATAAACACTGAAAAGGTACAAAGAGAAACTCATAAAAGAGGTTACCTGAGGTAGGAAGGAAAATCAAAATGGATAGGGGCAAGAGTAAGAATGAGACTCTTGAAGGTATATATTTCATATTGTTTTTGAACTATATGAATGTATTACCAACTCAAAAAGATTGTAAGACATAAATACTTTATAACCCATAGCTTCATTGGATACCTAAAAAGAATTTGAGGAGAGTCAGAAATTGAAATTTCATGTAAATCTTTAACAATAGCAACAATATATTTCCAAAAACAACCTTCTTAAAGGGATCACAAAAGATTTCATAGATTTTAGTTAATTACCTCTCTTGCATCTTGGGAAGACAAGATAACATAACCTCTACCACCAGTGGATCTTGACAACAACAGTGACAATAATAGTCACAGCTGTGTGTTGAATACAGACAAAGGCTACATACTTTGCTAAAACTTTATATTCATTATCTCCCTGATTCTTCCCAATAACTTCATTTTAGAGACAAGGAAAATGAGAATTAGCGTGGTACAGAAATCTATCCAGACACACTGCAGATGAGTGGCAGTATCTTAACTTTACCACATATATATGTATCTCTAAATTCTTTATTACAATCAGATTGACTGGATAGGCCTGAGGCTGAAAGGGTTTTCTTTATCTGCTCTGATATTTTCAACTTCAGAGGTTCTTTGTCCGCATTTCCAAACATCTGAGACAACTCTAGAGACTTCTGGTTTGACCATGGAATGTGAAAATAAATTGAGGCAGAAGACAATAATGTTTCAAATAATCTAGTGATCAGGCCATCCCTTATCACATTTCCAGTATCACATGGAAATTTCAGAAGGTACCCACTTGGAAATAACCAATTTTCAGAAATACTTAGGTTTCTGTATATTTAGGAGTTTATCTGGAATTATGATAAAAGCTTAGAAAATGCCAACTCTTCATTCCCCATTTCTGTAACCCTAAAATGTCCAAAAGCCCTCTCTATCCGTTAGATGTTTAAATACAGGAGATCCTGACAGTCAGCATTAATCTTCTTTTCAAAGCTTCATAGTCCATTCATTTTACTATTTACAAGGGTGTCATTTTAATGCACAATTCTCTAGGATAAATATTTAACATCTAGATGTCTCCAAGTTATAAATGAGAAAACAAATGAATTACATTTTCTTTTTAGTGAACACTTAAGCTAAATTTAAAACCATGCCTTTGTGCAAACTTCTATCATGAGCACAATAAACAAATCACCACACATTAAAATTATCATAATCTGAGTGTTTGAAGAAGTTTTTTCCTACTTAGGAACTCTGTAAAAACAAATCCTTTGTGCATATTTCTAGTTAAATAGTCATTACTATAACATATACTATTTTTAATTCTAAATGTTACATTGTAGTCGTATCTATGTTGGGCAAAATTTTGAACTAAGCAATCTCTGTGGTCCCTTCTATCTGTAAGAGTCTATGATTTGAAGCACATTAAATATATTAACTCACATATGCACACAACCTTTTGGAGGGCATCTTTTCTTATTGACCTCATTTTACAGATGAGGAAACCAAGGCATGGAAACAGCGAGAGCCTTTTCCACAGTTACACAGTAGTAATTGGCAGAGATACAACTGGCATTTGGCTCTGGATTCAATACTTTTCTGCCTATAGCAAAAAAAGAGGAAGTAGTGGGTAGGAGGGCATGCAGGCAGTAAAGGTTGAGATAAAGGTAGAATTAAACAGGAAGAAACCTTGAGGGAAATAGTAACCCTGCTTGTATTAGATGCACATAAACTCATTGTATCTTTGAATAATGTCAAGAACAGCCAATGCTAATACTTACTGAACTTTAAATTTTGCTTAAACAAATATACATTTAATGCAATTCACTGAAAAATCATGCTAGTGTTGAGCAATAAGACTTAACATCTATTTATAACTTTAATGTACTATACTTTCCTTCCTTTATTTTTTTGGAGAGTGTGATTTTAATTGTTGGGAAATAGAGTTCTATACGCTTTCAAAAGAAAAAGCAAAATATGTTTTTTAAGTTTCACTTTCAACAAACATTAAAAATAAGACTATAACTAACGAGTAGCAATAAAATAAAGCAAGAAGCTCTGGGAGTCTGATACCATGCTATAAAATGTACTGCCCAGAGAAAAATACCACTAAATGAGATCTTGGTTTTTTCAAGAGACATATGGATAAAATTATTTTCAGTAATGAATCAAATCTATTTCATATAGTTTTATTTAAATAGATATATTTAAGACTAACATGCTTTTGGATTTCTTTTGCTTTTCTATTTAGTACACTTCATTTTTTGAATTTAATCATCACCTAGAGTCTAGAATGGACAAAGCATATATCTACAGGTAAAGTATGACTCAGTATACTTGAGGGAAAGGGAAAAAGCAATCGTACATCATTTTTTTACGGAATTTGGCAGGAATACACTCCCCTCTTCAAGTAAAGGGTATAATTTCAGCTTTTGGCTATATAAAATATAGGACTATGTTCTAGAACAGATGTGGACATTTTAAGTGAAATAAAGTATGAAAATCATTTCAGATTTTAGAAGAGTACCGGACTAAGAAAATAGGACTTATTATCTGCTTCTGTCAAAACAAGTACAGAAAAACATACTCTTTTGCAAATTGACGTTAAAGCTTTCTCATGATAATTCATTCCTAATCTGAATTTTTTCGTTTGTTGTTCTAAACTTCACTTGCACTGAGACCTCTAGTTGCTGTTCATCACAGCGTAAAGTCTCATGAGCCTTTTTCAGTTAAATCAGCATAGTGTATTTTATGGGACTTAAACTGAAGAGGTGACCCTTGAGGCATGTCTTGCAGGGAGTTGACTCACAACATCTGTGAAAAGAGAGGAAGTTTTTTTTACACCTGTCAATCCCAGTCAAGACATTGCCATCAGAAAACATGCAACGGTACCATCACTTTATACCGCACTAATGAGAGTTAACAGTTCACAGATCCAAAGCAAGGGGTTCACTGGAGACTTAAAGGAAAAGAAAATGTTAAAATAGGCTGTATTCCAGAAACAACATGAATTCTTACTTTGCATCTATTGCCCCTGACACAGAGTTATTCGAACAACTGGATACCTGCTGTTTATTCTGCACGTTAATGCCTGTGTTTATTACTGGGCTTCAAACTATGAAGGAATTGGCTCTACGAGATGGGTGTATGATGGGGAAGGAAACGAGTAAGTTCTAATTTTGAAAAACCTTTACTGATTCTTTTTAACATTCTGTTTCATTGTATGAATTTTTAAGAGCCAGTGTTTTTGAAGCTGTCATAACCCATTTAATGGATGGTAAATACTATTTGGTCATTAAAAAGGATAAGATCATGTCATTTGCATCAAAATGGATGGGACTGAAGATCATTATCTTAGTGACATAAGCCAGACACAAAACAATAAATATCACATGTTCTCACATTTATGTGGAAGCTAAAAATATTGATCATATGGAGACAGAGAGTGGAAAGATAAATAACAGAGACTTGGAAGGCTGAGTGCTGGGGAGAGGAGTGCATAAAGAAAAGTGGATTAAAGGATATGAACATATAGTAAGAATATATTCAATGTTTGTAACACAGTGGTGACTATAGTTTCAAAACCCGTATTGTACTTGGGTAAGGGACACCTTAAACACCCTGACTTTATCACTACACATTATATCCATGTAACAAAATTACACAAGTACCCCATGACTTTGTCCAAATAAAAATGTTTTTAACTGAAAAATCTATTTAGTAAGTTAGTACATTTTTAAGTGAATGACCATAGAGAAGAATAAAATAGAAAATATCAGAGTGTGTCTGATAGATAGTAGGGAAGGGTGTGTGTGTGTGTGTGTGTGTGTGTGTGTATCCTGAGTTGGCCTGTGAAATGCATTTTTTTACTCTGGATTATGATTTTTAAAGTTTGAAAGCCTCTACTTTAGACAACTGAGCAGTGAGGTAACCTTTAATAACTCTGATGCTGATTGTTAGTAATGAACAATGTTAATTATTTAGAGGGCAGGTGCAGTGGCTAATTAGTTTACCAGTGAAGGGTTTTATGGGTTTATGACTCAGCTATAACCACTAACTCAATTAAACAATTAGAGAGTAACAAGGATCATAAATTAAACTTGACAATTAGGTATGCAAGTGTCCCAGAAATAAAAAAGATCATTTAAAAAATTTAAAGCAGTAGAATCAGGACTTGGGAATGGCAACTGGGTTATTTAATAGTGAAATTTCCTTTTGGTAAGACACAAAGACCTGATGTAAAGTTGACTTCACTAACTTTCTGCTCCAACGAAATGACATTGAACATATAATAAGGCAATGTCCAAACTGGAAAAAAGCAGGTCCCAGCATTATTTTGAAGGTCAACTCACTGCAGCCTTGGGATAGAGAGCAATTACAGGATAGAGCAAAGAGAGGGAAAATAACTTGCAAAATTACATACTACCTAGAGTGAGTTGGATGTGCATAAGGGATTATAACAACCAGAACAGATTTTAAAGAATTTGAAGTCAGAAGGATCACTGATTGGAAAACACACACACACTCTATTTCCAGAAAATTTACTAAATAAATAATTCCCTTTAGAATGTGAATTATTTCCTTTGATATAAATAACTAATTTGTATAAAAATTGGCTAAGATAACCAACATCATTAGGTGACTGTGATGATAGCTATTTTTATCAAATTAGCAAAACAATACAGGATTACATCAGAATGCCTTCCAGAAAAACTGGAGTTATTTCTCTTTTACACCTAGATGCCTCTCTGCAGAGTTTCTAGGGACTATATCTTGTTCACAGTGTCAAGCTGAGTGTTAAGTATGTAATAACAGACAATATATTAGCTATAAAAAGGCAGGAAGACAGAGGGGGAGTAAGGAAAAAAGAAAGGAATGGTCAAATCTGCATTATAACAAGAGAAAGAAATCTCAGCTTCAGCCCACAAGAAACTTAAAGTGTGCTAGTGTTTTAGAAACATATGTACCAAACCTGCAGTAGAGTAGGGAATGAGTGTGAGTAACCACTAAAGAACAGAAATAAGAGGATAACTTCTAAATTGGTAAGGGGAAACAATAACAAAATGTAAAAAGCAAACCAATCCAAAAAAAGACAAAAATAAAGAATGGCAGTTGTGGAGAGAAGTATAGGAAAGGCAGGACCATAGAAGACACAATATAAGATGGTAAGGACAATTTAAAATAGATCAGTATGTTACCAGAAAGGGGTCCTGATCCAGACCCCAAGAGAGGGTTCTTGGACCTTGTGCAAGAAAGAATTTGGGACAAGTCCATGGAATAAAGCAAAAGCAAACTTATTAAGAAAGTAAAGAAATAAAAGAATAGCTACTGCATAGGCAGAGCAGTGGCATGGACTGCTTGACTAAGAATACTTATAATTATTTCTCGATTATATGCGAAACAAGGAGTGGATTATTCATGAGTTTTCAGAGAAAGGGTTGGGCAATTCCCTAAATTGAGGGTTCTTCCCTTTTTCAGACTATATAGGGTAAATTCTAGACATTGCCATGGCATTTGTAAACTGTCATGGTGCTGGTGGGAGTGTCTTTTAGCATGTTAATGCATTATAATTAGCATATAATGAGCAGTGAAAATGACGAGAGTTCACTTTCATGGCCATCTTGGTTGTGGTGAATTTGGGCCAGCTTCTTCACTGAAATCTAATTTATCACCAGGGGCTCTGTTACCTGTATCTTGTGCCAATCTCCTATTTCATCCTATGACTTAGAATGCCTAACCTCCTGGGAAGGCAGCTTAGTAATTTGCAGCCCTTATTTTACCCAGCCCTTTTTCAAGATGGAGTCACTCTGGTTAGACACCTCTGACAAATATGTGCAGTAAATTAATATGAACTAAACTCACATGCTAATAGAGATTGTCTATTAATATTAGTCAAAATAAACTTGAAAACAAAGGGCATTTTAGAGAAAAAGGTCACCATAAAATTTTGATTCATGATTGTCAAAAGACAAAACTACAACAAATTTTAGCCATCTTAATTGGCTTTTATTTGCAATTCTAGAATCAGGCAATACCACAATTGTATAAAATAGAATGAGTGTTCTGATGAGCTGAGCAAAGGAGATTGGTTTCACAGGCAGAAAAGGGCTGCAGAAAGCAGAAACAGGGAACAAAAAATGGATTGGTCATTTCCAAGTTACTTTCCTTGTAAAGGTTGAAGTAGAAGGGACTTCCTTACCATGCTGGGTAAAACTGGTTTGTTTGGGAATTTAGCTGTCTCTTTCTCTCTCTCTCTCTCTCTCTCTCTCTTTCTCTCTCTCTCTCTCTCTCTCTCTCTCTCTCTCTCTCTCTCTCCTGATTTCTTGGAATGGTAGATAAACAACTTAGTTTCAGTTTGGTGGCATAGAACTTCAGCATGAATAATTCCATTTTGGTTTGGTCTGTTTGGCCTAGTGCAGGAGTTTAGTCCAAACCAATGGCCTCCTATAAATTTTCTTTACTACCATCAAGATATTCCAATTCTAAATGTGTATGTGCCTAATAAAATACTTATAATCATTCAAAAAAATCATAAAGCAAAAATTGATAGAAGAAGGAGAAATTGGCCAACATATTGTTAATGTGTGAGACACCAAACATAACTATTGACAGGTCAAACAACCAAAAACAATAAACATATAAAAGATTTGATAACCCAATCAACAAGCTTGATTTCATGGGTACAAATAGAATCTTGCATCCCAGGATTAGAAACCACCCATTTTTCTTAATAACTCACAGAAAAACTACTAAAAGTGATCATTTTCTAGGCCCAAAACTAATTTCAATAAATTCCACAGTCTTGTTATCATACAACTCACATTCTCTGACATAAATTTTAACCTATCAGCTCCGCTCTGCCCATTTAGACTGAAACATTCTTACGCAGAACGAAAGCTCCAACAATCCTGTAACCAACTGTCAGGGACCCAGGTTATCTTTTTAGATAATTTGCATATGGCAGTTACTTAGATACTTACATTTTCCTAACAGTTTTTGAACATCAGCTTCTCCTTCTATTGCTTCATATTACCCTTTGATCTTGTAAGCTAAGTTTTTGCGATAATTACCTAAAGCATTTTTTGTAACTTAACCTTTGTGATGGTCCTGGTGACCTATAAATTGAAGGTTGTTTATTAGGCATTTGGATTTGCAAATTTTGCCCTAGTTAGAATTAGGCAGCAGACTGTGGGGCATAAGTGGAACACTGAACCTTTAAAATAAGTCAAGTTTATTATTATTCCACTAATTCTCAACAGAACAGCAATTTCTACTCAATAGAAGGCATTTTTATTTATATTGAGTGAATGACAGCCTTCTTTAGACTGTAAAATTTGACAAAGAATGCAAATGTTTAGCTCAAAAGGAGAATACAAATAAGTACTTAAGGTACTTTTGTCCACATATATCCTAATTTTATTTATTTTCTGACATATTTCCCAAAACACACAAAACTTTTTAACAAATCCATGGTCCCAATCCCTAATGTATCTTTTCCTTAAAAAAAAAAAAAGAAGTAAACTAAGCTGTCATGAGGATTATTGACTTCAGTTGAGGTGAGGAAGGAATCATAATGACTATACCATAGTGCTAGAAAAATTTAGGTAATCCACCTTCTTAATTTTACAGATGAAGATGATGAGACTTAGGTACATTAAATATTTATTCAGCATGCCCTAGATACCTGATAGCTGAGTTCAGACAATGGCAGAGAAAGAGAGAGAGAGGATATTTATATTACAATTTCTGGAAGGTCACCCTTGGGATATAACAAAAAAACCCAGAGCAAAGAATTAGATGGATCAGAAGGAAGTGAAGGGCAGTGAGCAGCATGACGGGAGAGTTCAGAAGGAGATTTAACAGATGTACTTACAGATCCAGTCTTCCCATATTCTCAGTTCAGTAAGTCTAGGTATGCATTCACTCACCCATTTCAGTCATTCAGCAAATATTAGTGAATTCCTATTGTGTGCTACTAGGTCCATAAATACCTACCTTTGTAGCACTTATATTCTAACAAGACTGTTCTCCCTTATAACCAGTGCTTCCAGTAATAAGTTTACAGAAACCAGTGACTAAGATGGATTGAGGTAGTTAGGAAGGTCCACATAGAAAGATAAGTATAGAAGGGGTACTTTTAAAAGTTGCATGGTCCTACTACAGATTCACCACAATGGCTAAAATTTAACAAACCGACAATATCAAGTGTTGGAATAATGACAATGCCAGGTGTTAGGATAACATGGGGTTACTGGAACTCTCATATATTGCTAGAGGGAATGTGAAATGATAAAACCATATTGGAAAAAGATCTGACAGTTTATTTTACAACTAAATATGCCTACCTTACAACTCAAAAATTCCAACCTAGGTATTTTACCCAAGAGAAATGAAAATATATGTTCACAGAAATAAAACTTGTTCAAGAATTTTCGTAGAAGCTCTATTCATCATAAACAAAAGCTTGAGGAAGCCTAAGTGTTCATCCATAGGTGAATAAATAAACACACTGTGAAATAAATATACAATGAATACTATGCAGCAATAAAAAGGAATAAATTACCAATAAACAACATGAATAACTCTCAAAAGCATACTGAGTAAAAGACATCTTATACATAAGCATATATACTGTATGATTTCATTTATGTGAAATTCTAAAAAGGGCAAACTTATCCATGGTAGAAAAAAATTAGAACAGGTGATTGCCTCTGGTGCATTTGAGTAAGGATTAACTGGGAAAAGAACTGAGAGAACTTTCTAAACTGATGGCAAGGTTCTGTGTCTTAATATGTGTTTTGGTTACACAGGTATATGCATCTGTCAAAATTTATTGAATGATACAAAAATCAGTAGCATTTATACACACTAACAATAAACTATCTGAAAAGGAAATTAAGAAAACAGTATCATTTTTAATAGCATCAAAAAGAACAAAATATTTGGAATAAATTTAACCAAAGGGGTGTGAGACTTCACTGAAAACTATAAAATGCTGATAAAAAATTACAGTAGAAACTAATAAACTGAAAGACATCTGTGTTCGTGGGCTAGAATAATTAATATTGTTAAAATGTCCCAACTCCTCACAATGATCTACAGATTCAATGTAATCCCTATCAAAATCTCAATGATTTTTTTTACAGGAATAGAAAAAAATCCAAAAATTCATATGAAACCACTGAAGACCCCAAATAGCTAAAGTAATTTTGAGCAAAAAGAACAAAGCTAAAGGTATCCCACTTCTTGATTTCAAAATATATCACAGAGCTATGGTAATCAAAACAGTATGAAACTGGCATAAAAACACATATATTGTCCAATGAAACAGAATAGCAAGCCCAGAAATAAATGAATGAATATATAGATGATCAACTGCCTGTCCAAGGGTGCTAAGGATACACAATGAGGAAAGATAGTCTCTTCAATAAATTGTACTGGGAAAACTGGATATCCACATACAAAAGAACAAAATAGGCTGGGCACGGTGGCTCACGCCTGCAATCCCAGCACTTTGGGAGATGGAGGAGGGTGGATCATGAAGTCAGGAGTTCGAGACCAGCCTGGCCAAGATGGTAAAACCCTGTCTCTACTGAAAATACAAAAATTAGCCAAGTGTGGTAACAGGCTCCTATAATCCCGGCTACTTGGGAGACTGAGGCAGGAGAATCGCTTGAACCCAGGAGGCAGAAGCTGCAGTGAGCCAAGATTGCACCACTGCATTCTAGCCTGGGCAACAGAGCAAGAGTCTCCCTCCTCAAAAAAAAAAAAAAAAAAAAGACAAACTAACTACTATATGACCCAGCAATGCCACTTCTGTATATATACCCAAAGGTATTGAAATCTGTATCTCAAAGAGATATCTGCACTCCCATGTTCGTTGCAGCACTCCAGCATTATTCACAGTAGCCAAAACATGGAAGCAACTTAAATTTCTCTCAACTAATGAAAGGACAAAGATAATGTGGTAAATATGAATATATATAATGGAATATTATTCAGCCCTTAAAAAGAAAGAAATCCTTCCATTTGTGACAATATAGATAGAGCTGGAGGACTTTGTGCCTAGCAAAATAAACAAGACACAGAAAGAGAAATGGTGTATGACCTCACTTATATGTGGAATCTAAAATAGTCAATTTCATAGTAATAGAGAGTAAGTTGGGGGTTACCAGGGGCTGAAGGAAAGGGATAATGGGGAAATGTAAGTCAAAGAGTACAAAGTTTCCATCATGCAAAATGAGTAAGTCCTGGAAATCTACCATATAGCATAATGCCTATAGTTAATACTATACTTTCTTTAAATTCACCAAACAGTCCTACTTACGATTGGTGCCTTTTATGAGGTTGGGGGGACAGGGTCTCACTCTGTTGCCCAGGCTGGAGTGCAGTGGCACCATCTCCACTCACTGCAATCTCTGCTTCCCAGGTTTAAGTGATTCTCCTGCCTCAGACTCCCAAGTAGCTGGGATTATAGGCGCCCACCACCACACCTAACTAATTTTTGTATTTTTAGTAGAGATGGGGTTTTACCATGTTGGCCAGGTTAGTCTCAAACTCCCGACCTCAGGTGATCCACTCACCTCAGCCTACCAAAGTGCTGGGATTACAGGTGTGAGTCACCGTGCCCAGACTCATTAGTGCTTTAACTGTATGTTCAAAATAAAACATAACTCTAAACAAATACCGAACTCCAGTTAACACACATATTCTGAAGTACTGTTTTTAGGGGAAAGTTTTTGGCTGTCTAGAAATTACTTTGAAATACATCAAAAAATAAGAAGGTTTTATTGATAAATAAGTGGCGGAATATGTGACAAAGCAGGAATAGTAAAATGTTAATGGTAGAATCTAGGTAGTGAGTATATGAGTGTTCACTGTAAAATTCTTTTAATTTTTCTGTTTGTTTAAAGTGTTTCATAATAAAATATTGGGGGAAATTGCATGTCATGTTTGTTTCACAGAGAAAGACTTTCTATTTTCTAAATTCTGCCTACTGCTTTAACTTGAAGTATGCGGAAGTATATATCATGTGTTATATATATAGTTCATGTGTTATATAGTTGGTGCATTATATAGTTAGTAGTTAGATGGTCCATGTATTAATCCAGCCAAATAGAATCTCTTTGAAAAGATCTATCTGACTGGGATGTAGATATTAGAGATGGACACACTTGGCTAATTAAGCTAATCTTAGGAAATCAATAAGAGACCATCTAATTAAATTACAAACCTTACCTTTGGCTATGCATGTCTAGATGTAAGATGTGACTGAGAAAAGAATCCTACAATAAATCTCAAAGCATTAGGGCAGAAAGCTTCCAATTAACATAGCAAACTATTTAATATACAAAAAATAGTTCAAGCTAAACCCTTGAGGTTCGGAAAATCCATGTCAAAATTTCACATTTGATTGTTATTTTTTAACATTATAAAAAAGAAAATGGGAGAAAAATAATTCATACATTTGTTCCTGTTAAAGTAGGACAAACTTGTGAGTGACTTTGGAGGGGACAGTAATCCCAACATTTATCATGGAATTGCCATGTTGGAAGAGAATCTTGTTTCTCTTCACTCTTAGGTAATGTCAGGTTTAATAAATTTCCTTAATTTAAAGAGACCCGCAGGTCCAAAACCTGTGACCAAAATAAATCAAGTAATAGGAAATTATAAATTGGAATTTGAAAAGTTAAAATGCAATCCATAAAATTAATTCCATACTTCTTCAAGGTGGTTCTCTTTGACATCAAGTTCACTATAATATTAGTACGTCCAAGGAAGCCTGGTAGAAAAATATTATACAGTGGTAATATTTTTATTCTCTTGGTATAGTGATTGTCAAGCCCTACCAAAGAGTTAATTATTTTTTCTGCTCCTATAACAAGGAACTAGGTAAAAAAAAAAAAAAAAAAAAAGAAAAAAGAAAAAAAGTTCTATGTCCTTCTAAAGATATTGAATTTCAAAATGAGTGATTTCTTTCTAGATCTGTTTTTATTCGAGTATTAACTTCAACTGCAGTTTTTTCTTTCTTTGTAAACCCCAATTTCTTACTATTTGAAGATCTTAAAATCTCAAATTATTTTTACAAGAAAAGACCACCACTCTTGTTCAAAGATTAATACCCAGTTGCCCAAAGTGCTAATGTTATATGTGGCATACCTAGATAAGAAATAAAAACCTGACCAGGACAGGATTTTGTAAAAAGTGCTGTTTTTCTGTGTTGGCACCAGATGCCTAAATAGCTAGTTGGGACACACAAAATCTAAATGTCTCTCTATAACAAAACCTGGAGATGTCTTTTATATAAATGACTTTTTTAAAGGATTTTGTGGAAATGCATGATATAGACCACGTTATCAGAGCTATGCAGAATTTCCAAATAGTATTCATAACAGCACAAGAATTATGAAATATATATACAGATATCTTCAACTTCTGATAGAGTTACATCACAATAAACCTATTGGGAAAATATTGTAAGCCAAAAACGCAGTTAATACACCTAACCTACCAAACATAGCTTAGCCTAGCCTAACTTAAATGTGCCCAGAACACTTACATTAGTCTACAGTTTGTCAAAATCATCTAACACAAGCCGAATTTCTAATAAACTGTTGAATATCTCATGTAATTTACTGAATATCATACTAAAAGTGAAAAACAGAATTGTTGTATGAGGACTCAAAGTATGGTTTCTACTGATTGGATATTGCTTTTATACCATCATAAAATCGAACCATAGTAAGTTAAGGACTCTCTATAGCTAAGTGAATGTCATGTGTTCTGTATTCATCTTTACCATATTCTTTTCTTGTCTTCTTTCTATCTGGTCTGTAATGACCTCAGCCTCTTTATTTGCAATTGTTCAAGTACAGAATCTTTATCAAGTACATTTCTGAGCATACTTGATTTTCTCCAATACCAACTTCTAGATAAGTTGCCCATTACAATCAACTGTAATTTCCCTGCTAAGAGGGAGCTCAGCTCTCCTCTGTCTCTGCCATGGTTTACATATTCAATAACATACTAATATGTGGGTGGAAAATAGAGGAAATATTCATCTGTTCTGTTTTCCATTAGTAAAAACAATCGAATCTAAACTATAGAAGGTTCTCCCATCTGCATACATTTGATCTCTATAATATTCCCACAAATCAATACGGTGGTAGTTTAAAAACAGCCTCAAATTTTTTGCTGCCTCTCTCATTGAGAGGTGGATTCAAATGTCTATTTCTTTGAATCTGGGCTGGCCTTAGTGACTTGCCTGACAAATACAAGGTGGCAATTATAGCTATAAGATGATAAAGAGCTTCTGAGTTATAGGAAACCTGGCAGCTACCACCTGGACTGCTATTGCTCTGGGGTAAAACAGCTCTCATGTAAAAATCCGTCTGCCTTGAGACGTCCATGCTGTGAGGAAGCCCAAGTTAGTCACATTGAGAGGCTGAATGAAAAAAAGACACCCAGCAACCTCCAACTGTTCCAGTTTTCCCAGCTCAGGCTCAGACATGTGAGGTAAGGAGCTACCTTGGGCATTCCAAAATGACATATCATGGAAAGGAACGGAGGAACCTTGCCAAGAGTCAGAATCAAGGTCTCAGATATTTGGCCTCAATCAAGTCTTCCCAGATATCTCCAGCCTTTCAAGTCATGTCAGCTGAGGGCCCAGTTATTATTGAACATAAATGAGTCATCTTTGTTGGGCTTTGCACAAAATCTGACCCATGAAACTATAAGCCTAATAAAAATGGTGGTTATTTATACCACCAAATTTTGGTAACAGCTAGTAAACACCCTCCTTGGGGTTGTGTCATCATTTCATAGTGTTTATTAAAGAAGTTTACATTAGCACACATGGTGTTTGTGGTACTGTCTGTAGAAAGAAAATCTTGATCAGTAGGAAATTTGTTATAATTTAATAGTACTATATTCTCCAAAGAATAGTAGTCTTTCAATTATATAGAAAAAAGCAAAATGTGTATCTTCTGTTTTCACAGGTATCTGAGATGTTATTATTGGGCGGTTCGAACTTTAATTACCATTGGTGGCCTTCCAGAACCACAAACTTTATTTGAAATTGTTTTTCAACTCTTGAATTTTTTTTCTGGAGTTTTTGTGTTCTCCAGTTTAATTGGTCAGGTAAGTTGCGTATGAATCACAGGATATACAGTGCTGTCATTTTTGAAAGGCTAACAAGCCTTTATAAACTTTATGGAGGAAAAATTAAAATGTCTGGTTCTTTTTTTTTTTTTTTTGAACTAACTTTCATCTATTTTAATGAGTTGAAGGAGGATGTGATTAGGTCAACAGTGCTTTTCCTTTTTTAAGCCATTAAATCTATCAAAAGACCTGTCAGCAAAGAACATTAGTTTGAACTCTCAGAGAAAGTTGTTTCTAAGTTAATTTTTTATTGGACCATAATGAAAACCATGAAAATCTCTTTTATTTGCTTAAACTTCAAGTACTGTTATAACATTACTGGGGTAAAATCAACTTCAGAGGTCATTTAAACCAGAGGTTAAAAAAACCATATAAAATAATAAGTTATTGTTTCATAAATATTTACTATAGCATCTCCTTATACATATTCTCAAAAAAGTCAGTCTAGTAAGAATTTAAATAAATGATTATATTGAAGGTAGTTGGAACTTAAGAAGGATAGAGCCCGTATTTTTTTCTTTTTTTGAGATAGAGTCTTGCTCTGTCACCCAAGCTGGGGAACAGTGGCACAAACATGGCTCACTGCAGCCTTGACCTCCTGGGCTCAAGGGATCCACCCACCCCAGCCTCCCAAGTAGCTGCAACTACAGTCACACCCCACTATTCCCAGCTAATTTTTTTGTAGGGCAGGTGGATAGTGGCCTAAATGTATGAGCCCATGTGAGAGCCTGACACAGAAGGCAGTTGGGAGTATGGGCTTCAGATTAGTTAGTTTACATATGGAAGACACACTCTCAGGAGATTTGGCCACAATCTCTAGTAATTACCTAACCCTGGGAGAAACAAGCAAGGCCCTCGGTCATCAAGGTCTCAGATATCAACATATCAAAACATGGAAAATAAAGCAGGTTAATACGGACACACAGGGATATGGCAGCTACAGCTTTAACATGTTAATGGAATACAGAGAGGAGTAGTAAAGGAAACTCTGTGTAGAAAATATTTAGGTTTAGGAAGATGAACACCAAGAGCTAAAAATTTTAAGTATAAAATATCATTATCTTCATGGCTGGGGAGATTATATTAACAATGATTGAACTAAGAAGCTGGTTTGAGAGAAATTAAATTCAAATCCATTTGAATATAAATAGGAAAAATCACATTGTTTTATAATTTATTGTAAAATCAATGTGAGGTTGTCATATCACAGTCAATGCCTTCTCTGTTTTACAGATGAGAAAACTCCAGTTTAAAGAGATTAAGAGGCATCCCTGATTCATACATGTAGTTCATATGGTCATATGGTAGAACCATATATAATAACACTGATAATAACAGTAAAACTTAACTAGTATTGAGCACTTACTATGTGCAAGGCAATTTTCACATCAAGACTAAAAAACTATTTCTAGCCCCAGTTCAATTATCTTGCTACTCAAAGTGTAATCTTCAGACTAGCAGCAGCACTTGAGGAATTAAGAAATCAGGCCCCACCTCAGACCTACTGAGTCAGAACTTGCATTTTTAACAAGATCGTCAAGAGATTCATAGACACACAAATGTTTGAGAAATGCTGCTTTCTACACCACACGACTTCTGCTTTTAAATTGGATTTGAGGTTCCAATAGGAGCAAGAAGGAATATCAAGTCACTGAAAATGTGGTAGTAGAGCTCAAGAGAAAGATTGAGGCTAGAGATACAGATGTGTGCCTCAAACTCTCATAGTGAATACAAGATGCTGAGTAGGCGAACAGATAGAAATAAAAGTTTAAAAGCCTGGGACAAAAAAGTCTCCACTCATTCAAAATTCCCACATAGAGACTATAACCTGAAACTGATCATCACCTTTTTTTTTGTTTTAAAAGACAGGGTCTGGCTCTGTTGCACAGCCTAGAGTTTAGTGGCTTAATCATAGCTTACTGTAGCCTCAAACTCCTGGGCTCAAGCAATCCTCTTACCTCACCCTCCCAGGTAGCTGGGACTACAGGTGTGTGCCAACATGCCTGGCTAATTCTTTTTTTTTTTTTTTTGTAGAAACAGAGTCTCACTATGTTGCCCAGGCTGGTCTTGAGCTTCTGGCCTCAAGTGATTCTCCCACCTCATCTCCCAAAATGCTGAGATTACAGACATGAGCTACCTCACTCAGCCAATCATCACCTTTTAACTACAATATTCTATTTTCTGAAACAACTCACAGAAACTGACATTTTTCTTCCTCTTATACTCTCATGTGCTTCCCTAGCCTGGAATCCATCATAGAATATACATCCTCCTCAACTCCTTCAGCAACAAAAGCCAACATTGCTGAAGGACATCACACAAACCATTCAAACTACTGACACTACGAACTATCAGACCCTCAACAGCAATCAATCATGCTTTTAATAGTCCTTTCTTCCCAACTTAACACTCTGTTAAATCTCCCAACCCCACTCCTAATATACCAAGTCTCCCAGCCTTAGGTAAGTAGGTAATGTAGGTTACCGATCAAAAACGGCATAGAAAAGTGAGATCTAGGACTGAGGTTGTTGAGGAATATTTGGAAGAAAAATATAATAACAGTAAAATTTAACATGTATTGAGCACTTACTATGTGCAAGGCGATTTTCACATTAAGACTAAAAACCTGTAAGAGACTCAAAAAGATATATACAGTTAAACTAGCTGCATAGCTCTTCAGCAGATAGTTCTAATATGCAGAAGAGTTTACTCACTCTAAAAACGGAAACTGACGAGGGCATCATGATTTTGTTTCAAAAGCCATTTGAACTAGACTTCAAAGAATGAGTCGTTTTTCCATAAGCAGAAAAGGCTCAACAGCTACTAAAATGAATGCGCAAAGTCTTAGGAGTGTGAAAGTGAGGCCCTGGTTTTCCTCCCTATTATAAACTCACAGTCAAAGCATATTTACAGCCACTTGCTTCCTTCTATGTGCTAGAAAGAGTCGAGCCATATATCTTTTTTGTGCTGAGCCCTTAAAGATCGGCTTTTAACCTAGAGTGGGTTTTTATGGGTAAGTTATAAACATCCAAGAACTAAAACTTGACAGTTTCTTAAGAATTGTCACAGCAGTGGATGATGCTTCAGTAATTTCAGCACATTTCAACTTCTGCTGAATACTATGCCTTAAGCATGATGAGATTTGATTTTTATCTGTCTAAACAACACAAAGGGAAGTACAGAGGTTGCAATTTCATGATGAATTGAGTCTATATAGCCAGCCACACTGGATAATCTATGAAGGATGCTTTCAAAGTTAGATTCACCAAAATGGACTAGCCATTGTGCCAGACAATTGCTCAACTTTTATTGCACATTCCTTGCATAAGCACAGCTGTATAATTTTTTTCAATATATACTGACATTCCTGCAGTAAAATACAAGTTTGCAAAGAAAATGATGTGTCCTATGCATTGTATGACTGAATTCTCACTTGGTTTGTCCTAAAGGTCTTATTGTTGTCCTTATTGAGTCAAAGAGAGAATATGATTTGCCCACTATTTTATTGAAGTGGGTGATATCAGGACCCAATATCAGTGTGTTTAAAATCAAGTAATCCACTGCTGAAAAGTTAAGTCTGGGCAAGATTAAATAAAATAAAAATGAATTAATAAACAAACTCAAGTAATCAGGGCATTAGAAGGGAGTATATCATGTAAAAAACATGTACTTTGACATTTATTAACTCTCCCAGCTTCTCTGCTGGGTGTGGAGTGACCATATTTGTAATTTTAGATGAGAGATGTGATTGGGGCAGCTACAGCCAATCAGAACTACTTCCGTGCCTGCATGGATGATACTATTGCCTACATGAACAATTACTCCATTCCTAAACTTGTGCAAAAGCGAGTTCGGACTTGGTATGAATATACATGGGCCTCTCAACGAATGCTAGGTAAGCATGGCGGATTACCGATTAAATTCCTGTAAAACTTGTCATATTATGAAAATTCTGTAAGGTAGCAGAGACTAATTGGATCTGAACAAAAGGTTGAAAAACAATTAAATGATCCTTAAAGCCTTAGTTTAATACTGTAGGAGTTTTTTTTCCTTAAATATAAAGCCATATCTTACTAGTTTTGAAAACCTTGGAAGAGAAAAGGCTAAATTTTATTCAGCATCTACTGGATGCTGGGTATTACACACACTGTCTCATATAGTCACACATACAAAAAACAAAGTAGGAAAATTAGGCATTGTCTATCCCTTTTAAAATAAGAAAATGGAGGCTCCTAACTGGGAAATTTGGCCAAGGACACAGAGCCAGCACATGGTCTTACTAGAACTCAGACCTGCATCTCTTCTCTTCCAAACCCTTGCTCTTACTGCAATATCCCTCTCTTACCCAGAACACAGTACAGATGACCCTTGAACAAGTCGGGGTTTAGGAGGCCAACCCTCACTCCACAGTCAGAAATTCATATGTAACTTTTGGGGCTGGGCATGGTAGCTCACTCCTGTAATCTCAGTATTTTGGGAAGCTGAGGCAAGGGGATCGCTTGAGGTCAGGAGTTTGAGACCAGTCTGGCCAACATGGTGAAACTCCATCTCTACTGAAAATACAAAAATTAGTAGGGTGTGGTACACACCACTACATTCCAGCCTAGGCAACAGAGCCAGACTCTGTCTTAAAATAAAATAAAATAAAATAAAATAAAATAAAATAAAATAGAAAGAAAGAAATTCACATATACCTTTTGACTCCCTCAAAACCAAACTACTAAAGCCTACTGTTGACTGGAAGCCTTACTGATAACATACACAGTCGATTAACACATATTTTATATGTTATCTGTATTATATACCATATTCTTACAATAAACTGGAGAAAAGAAAATGTTATTAAGAAAATTATAAGGAAAAGAACTATATTTACTAGTAATTAAGTGAAAGTAGATCATCACAAAGGTCTTCATCCTCCTCATCTTCGCTGCCGAGTAGGCTAAGGAGGAGAAGAAAAAGGAGCTGGCTTTGCTCTCAGGTGTAGCGGAGGTGGGAGAGAATCCTTATTTAAGTGGACCTGTGCAGTTCAAACTCACGTTGTTCAAGGGTCAACTATACTAATAGAAAGCGGTAACTCTGCAAGTCACTCCCATCCCACCTCAGGACACACAGTTGCTTCCACAAGACGCTAAATAATTAATGGTGTCTACAACTATACCACTCTACTACTGCAGTTTAAAATAATTGTTACTGAGGGACATAAAATAAGTTCAAGATAATGCACTTCTACTTTCAAATAATCAAACTCAACTTTTAGTTTGTTCTTACCATATGAAAATAGGAATTAGTACCACTAAGAAGCCAAAAATGCCTTAGTGGTACAAAAATTAGTACCACTAAGAAGCCAAAAGTGCAAATTACAATGAAATTCTTAAATCACAAAGGTTCCTAGAGCAGACAGAAACCACTGGTTATGATAGTAAGATCTTTTCTTCACCTTTCTGACACCCTTGAGAGACTCCAGCCTCATGTTTAGAATCTCTTCCTGAATGACCAAAACAACATGTCTCTCTCTAGGACATCTGCAGCTACTTGAGGGCATCTGAAGTAGGCAGGAAGAGCCACAAAAGGAGCGGTGCCAGGCTTCTTTTCTCGTACCCCTTCGTGGGTTAATGATTCAACTCCTTGGCTTAGGAGGTAACTGGAGACAAATAGCTCTTGGAAACAACAAACTCTGTTCATATGTGAAGCATGTTCATATTTAGAATCTATATTTGAATCAAAATAAGGATGTCATACCACAATGTTTTTCTAAACAATAAAAGAAAACATCAAAAAATAATCAACTCAGAAACCCATGGCATTCTAAACACTAAGAATAGGGAATTTTCTGGAGGGAAAGAAACAGACCTTGGGCCTACCATAGGGTGGGCAGAGGGAGAGGATCAGGAAAAATGAGTGGGTACTAGGCTTAATACCTGGGTGACGAAATAATCTGTACAACGATTCCCCACAACATGAATTTACCTATATAACAAACTTGCACATGTACCCCTGAACTTAAAATGCAAGGTTTTAAAAAAGGGGGGAAAAAAGAAAAGAATAGGCAATTTTGTTTATGGAATGTTTTATCAGCCTGAAAGCCCATCACTTAATTCGCATGTAGAAAAATCTGTAATATATTCACATTCTTCATTGAGTTAATAAGCAAGTAAATAACAATAATTTGAATTTACTCTCTTGGCACATTTCTTCTTTAGATTCCATCCCAGCTCAGCCACCTACTAATTATGCACAATGAAGCAAGTCACTTACAGTTTCTCGGGTCTTCAGTTCTTTGTGTTTTTCTTCTTTCTGCAAAATAGGAATGAGAACATTTACCCTTAGGGTTGTCACAAGGGTCAAATAAGATAATGGCTATGTAAGATAATGGCTATGACAGAGTTCTGCAAGCTCTTCAGTGCCACATGGTGCTCATTATTATTTGCCATCCCTTGAATGCTAAGGCCGGAATCAATAGAATCAGAAAATAAGAACAAGATCCTTCGCCCATGCTAACTTGTTCACTAGCCTTTGTGCTATGATCATTACATTTCATATCTAAAGTTTCAGCAAGCCTAATGTTCTGGAATTATTCAGTATGTCATCCCGAGTTAAAAATACTTCTTTTCTTGCATAAGCATAATAGTGTTATTGCAATAGGTATGGAGGTCCAATAGAAGTATTGAAAATATAGAATCTGATGCATCTAATTATGTATAAAAAGTGTTTGCATTTTGTTTCCTTTATTTTTAAAATTTTTCTACTTGTACCTTGGTGACTTATTTTATTAATTATTCTGCATCGGGGTTTGATGTGTTTATCTTTACAAAGATGAGTCCGATTTGCTTAAGACCCTGCCAACTACAGTCCAGTTAGCCCTCGCCATTGATGTGAACTTCAGCATCATCAGCAAGGTCGACTTGTTCAAGGCAAGTGCTTTTACAATTCGTAGAAAGACACTATATCTATTTTTCAGTGGCATCTTAGCTCTTGATTTAATACAGCATTTATGGGGTTTTTGCCTTATGTTTTAACAAAGTCAAAATAACCTAGAGAATTTATGTGGAATTAAGGAGTCAAATAAATTACAGGTCTCTCTTCAGCAGATGACTTATTCTTCAGAAGCTTCTCTCTCTCCTAATTGGTGTCAAAAAAGAAGAGTTCTTCAGACTCTTCTTGCATTAATTTAAATATAATTTAAATTATATGGCTCTATATCTTTGCTAGTACATGTATCACCAACCATCTATAAATGTGCCTTGGCAATGCACAACAAATCAGGCTCCAGATTAGCTCTGTAATGACCTGACAATCAGAGAATTACACCTAATCATGTCTTCTATTACAAATACTTTGAATTTAGACTCTTAAAATGGTCAAATTTGAATTTAGAAGTTTTTGTTTCTGAAAAAAAAAAGTATAACAAAGAATTTTTTAACTTTTTCAATGGTTTAAGTCTTACTGCTCTTTTTCTGCATCTCACATATAAACTTTTTTTTTTTTTTAGATGGAGTTTCGCTCCTATTGCCCAGGCTGGAGTGCAATGGCACAATCTCTGCTCACCGCAACCTCCGCCTCCCGGGTTCAAGTGATTCTCCTGTCTCAGCCTCCCAAGTAGCTGGGATTACAGGCTTGTGCCACCATGCACAGCTAATTTTGTATTTTTTAGTAGAGATAGGGTTTCTTCATGTTGGTCAGGCTGGTCTCGAACTCCCGACCTCGAGTGATCCACCCGCCTCGACCTCCCAAAGTGCTGGGATTATAGGCATAAACAACTGTGCCCGGCTATATATCACATATAAATTTTTCTCAACTAATATTTCCTTCTGTGTATAGCATTCACAGACTCATCCATTCAATTAATTCATTCAACATGTATGTATGAAGTTCTCATCATGTTCCAGGCACCATTTTAGCCACTGCAAATATAACAGTTGAAAACAAATACACATACAAGTGTAGCTTAAATTCCAGAAGAAGGGAATGAAAAATAAACCTAATGTGTGGAGGTGTTAATGCCATGAACAAAGTTAAGCAGGTTGTATGGGCTATTCTCGCATTGCTATAAAAAATACCTGAGACCGGGTAATTCATAAGGAAAAGATGTTTATTTGGTCATGGTTCTGCAGTCTGTACAGGAAGCGTGGCAGCATCTGCTTCTGGGGAGGCCTCAGGGAGCTTTTACTCATGGCAAAGGTCAAAGCAGGAGCAGGACCAAGACTGGCGGGGTCAGTGCCACACACTTAAACAGCCAGATATGAGAACTCACTCACTATGATGAGGACAGTACGAAAGAGGATGGTGCCAAACCACTCATGGGAAAACCACCCCTGTGATTTAATTACCTCCCACCAGGTCCCATGTCCAACATTGGGGATTGCAATTCAACAAAAGATTTTGTGGGGACACAGATCCCAACCATGTCACAGGTTAAGGAGGATGAGGGTGGTACTGGTCAGGAAAGGCCTCTCTGATTAAATGCATTTGAGCATTTAAGAAGAGGGCTGCAAGAAGTAAGGGAGCAACCCATGCAGATATTGGGAGAGGAGAGAGAGGAATGAAGACAGGAGGGAATATTACAGGAGGATGGATAACATGATGCGCTGAGCTGGAAACACACCGCAAGGAAGCCAGAGTGACTGCAGCAAAGGCAGAGTGCTGGAAAGCAAGAGCAGTCAGAGAAGAGTGGAAAAAAAAGGGAGGCCGAGGCAGGCAGCAGTTAATGGAGGGCCTTGGAGGATCTATAGACTTTTTATTTATTTATTTAGAGACGGTCTGTCTTGCTCTGTTGTCCAGGCTGGAGTACAGTGGCACAATCTCTCAGCCCACTGCAACCTCTGCCTCCTGGGTCCAAGCGATTCTCCTGCCTCAGTCTCCCAAGTAGATGGGATTACAGGCACGCACCACCACACCCAGCTAATTTTTGTATTTTTAGTAGCAACAGGGTTTCATAATGCTGGCCAGGCTGATCTTGAACTTCTGACTTCAAGCTATCTGTCTGCCTCAGTCTCCCAAAGTGCTGGAATTACAGGTATGAGCCACTGAGCCATCATTTATGGACTTTAGATTATACTCTGAGTTGCAAAAACACTAAGGCTCTTGAGCAGAAAGTGACCTATTCAAGATCAGTTTGAACAGGATCTGTCCTACTATGTGAAGAAAAGGCCTTAGGAAGCAAATGTGGGAGGTAGGGAGGCCAAATGGAAATTATCACAACCATGTGTGGAAGAGATGATGGTGACCAGACCCAGGGTTATTGAAGCAGAGTTTTTGAGAAGTGGCCAGTTATTGGGTGTATTCAAACCCCAAAAGCCCTGTTTTTCCTGTTTGATTATATGAAGAGGGTAAGAGACAGAAAGGGACCAAAGATGACTCCAAGGATTTAGGCCTGAGGAAGAAGAACAAAGATATCATTTGCAAGTTAAGTGGGCTAGAAACCACTCTTTGCTTTTGGATGTTGCTATGACTTGAATAATGATATCCTCTCCAAAAATCATATGGAAACTCAATCCCTAATGCAACAGCATGAAGACATATGGCCTTTTGGGAAGTGATTGAGTCTTGAGGGTTCCACACTCATGAATGGGTTTAGCACCATTATAAAAGGTCTCAGGGTGAAGGAAGGACTCTCTTGCCCTTCTGCTCTTCAACTATGTAAGGACACAGTGTTCCTCCCATCTGGAGGATGCAGCAACTAGGCACCATCTTGGAAGGAAAAGCAGCCCTCACCAGACACCAAACCTGCTAATGCCTTGCTCTTGGACTTCACAACCTTTAGAACTGTGAGAAATAAATTTCCATTATTTATAAATTACCCAGTCTGTCATGTTCTTTTACTATCAGCACAAAAACAGACGTGACTATTAGATTCCAGTTGAAAATTTCATGTAGGCAGTTTGGTTTTTAAATCTGAGTTCAGGGGAGAAATCCAAGCTGAAGCAATACATATGGACCTGTCAGCATGTTGGTGTATTTCAGGCCAAGGGACTCAATGTGATCACTTAAGATGTAAGTATAGACAGAAAAATAAATGTAATCCAGACAGAAGGATATGTCTTAAAAATATACACTCAGTAATATTAGAAACAAGATGAAGAAGCGGAAGCTGTATGGTAGAATGGTTAGGCACAGTCACCCCCAGCATTAGGTTAACCCATGACTCTGCAAGTTATTAGAGTTAAGTCAGTATCCTAGGACTCTTATCTTAACTATGTCCTATGCTAGATTTCCGTCAATATTTTGATGATCATAGAAAAGATGTGATTTTCAGATTGGCAGATAACACAAAGGAAGAAGGAATAGAATAAAATATGTTAATCACAACATTTGAAATTACCGAATACTTTGAAATGGCAAGCAAAGCCAACAAGATTAACTTCAACAAGCATAAAAGTAAAATTCTAAACTTAGGTCCAAAATGAAAATATACAGGCCAGGTGCCATGGCTTGTGCCAGTAATCCCAGCACTTTGGGAGGTAGAGGCAGGATGATAGCTTGAGCCCAAGTGCTCAAGACCAGCCTGGACAACTTAGCAAGACCCTATCTCTAAAAAAAAAAAAAAAAAAAGAAAACTTAGCTGAATATGGTGGTACACACCTGTTGTCCCAGATACTTGGGAGGCTGAGACAGGAAGATTCCTTGAGCCCAGGAGTTGGAGGCTACAGTGAGCCAGGATTGCACCACTGTACCCAGCCTTGGTGACAGAGAAAGACCCTGACTCACATATACTTATATATATATATAGTAAGAGGGAGAGAGAGAGAGAGAGAGAGAGCTATATCTATATAACAAATGCAAAAGTGCAATAGTTTATAACACTTCTTTTTAGATAGAAGTTTTCTTGATCTCCAACCCCACATGAGTCAGTAGAATTGTATATGGGATTCCCCTACATTTTAACATAGTATCCGTTTTCTTAATTATTTAAACTACATTTGGATTAACATATCAAATTGCAAATAACCAGTTTTAAGAAGGATTTTAACAAACTAGAGTATATTCTGGCTAAGTGGTTATGAGGAGGAGTTGAGTTGTGGACCAAGAATAGTAAAAGAGTAATCTTATAAAATTATTCTGTGATGGTAGAAATCAGATTAATGATTGCTGCTGGTGGTGAATGGGGAGGAGGAGATTGATTAGTAAGAAGCATGAAGGAACTTTGTGGGGTGATGGAAATGTTTTTTGTCTTGCCGGGGAAGGTACATAAGTGTATGCATTTATCAAAATCGATTCAACTGTCCCTTAAGATTGGTATATTTCATTTTATGTAAATTATTACTCCATTTTCAAAAAAGAAGAAGTAGAAGAATGGCCTCCAAAGAAAATGTTTAGATGCTGAGAGTATCTAGTTGTGAGAAAAATAAATTCAAGGGCAACAGAAGTTTTGTATACTAAAGACTGTTATATGAACAAGGAATGAGGCTTACTCTATATTGTTCTGCAAAATAACACTCAACTGTAAACTCCACTTCTAAGTTGCAGACACCTCTACTGCATATTAATGTATTTGTTGTATATACACACACATACACCATGGAATACCATTTAGACATAAAATGGAACAAAATAATGGCATTTGCAGCCACTTTAAAGGCGTTGGAGACCATTATTTTAAGTGAAGTAACTCAGGAATAGAAAACTAAATATCATATCTTCTCATTTATAAGTGGGAGCTAAGCTATGAGGATGCAGGGGCATAAGAATAATATAATGGACTTAGGGGAGTCGGGGAAAGTGTCAGAAGGGGGTGAAGGATAAAAGGCTACACAATGGGTACGGTGTACACTGCTTGGGTGACAGGTGCACCAAAATCTCAGAAATTACCACTAAAGAACTCATTTATGTAATCAAAAACCACCTGTTCCCCCAAAACTATTGAAATTAAATAAAAATTAAAAATTAAATAAAATTTTTAAAAAAGAAAATAGCAGACTGCCTCATACATAAGGGTAGGTGTTATAAAATTTTTGTTTGTCTTATTTTTAAATACACATATACATATTTATGTGTGTACTAGGGACAATGAAAATGTATGTCTTGTTATAGGGTATGATCAGAAATGTGTGAAAGCCACTAAGCTAAATTATCTTAACAGTGTTTTAAAATATTATAAAACTCTTTATACCTGAGTGACTAACTTAACTGAGGATAAGTGACAGCAAGTAACTTTTCTAAAAAAACCAATGCTTTGAACTTCATATCAATGACTTATGGGACGACCTCCGATTTGGGAAGATATCAGTTTTCTGCCGCATAGTTTTTTCTTTGTTTTTATATGTACTTTTTGGTACTCCACCAAATCAGCAACATCTGATTAAGGAAAAAGGTTAAATCTTCACATCTTGCTAATGTTGTATATAAACTCAGATTCATTCTTTCCTGACATTTCCGTTAAAGAGGCAGTTTTTTCTAGAAAGAACCCATTTACATTTATATTTCTGTTACATGAAAAAGTTTTTTTTTTCATAAAGCCAAGTGAAGTAGAAAACACGTAGGTATGAAATCTTTCTAAATTAATTTTCATAGAGACAGTCTTAGCAGTTTACACGAATTTATTTTCTTAGGAAGAAAATGGGATGAATAGTGATCCTACACCCTGCATCTCATAATTTATACCCAAATGATCCTTGCACTGCTTCTGAATCAGTCGCCTACCTTCACTGAAAGCCACCTATGCATCCAGGAAGCTGAGTGCAGAAAGCAGGGACTAGTCCAGGTGTGGGACCTAGAAGGACGCGTAGGAGCCTGTGGAGTGAGAAACTGGAGGCAGCTGGGTGAAAGCTCATAAGCGTGGAAAAGTATTAACCTGTTTACTGAAAGAGGCAATTCCATTAAAATGAGGCTAGGAAGATGGGTCCTTATTCAACGTAACTGGTGTCCTTATAAGAAGAGGAAATTTGAGCCAGGTGCAGTGGCTTATGCCTATAATCCCAGCACTTTGGGAGACTGAGGCGGGCGGATCATGAGGTCAGGAATTTGAGACCAGCCTGACCAACATGGTGAAACTCCATCTCTACTACAAATACAAAAATTAGCTGTGCCTGGTAGCACGCACCTGTAATCCCAGCTACTCAGGAGGCTGAGGCAAGAGAATTGCTTGAACCCGGGAGGT
The DNA here is from genome assembly GCA_963573385.1 of Cacajao melanocephalus. Classification (NCBI taxonomy): domain Eukaryota; kingdom Metazoa; phylum Chordata; class Mammalia; order Primates; family Pitheciidae; genus Cacajao; species Cacajao melanocephalus. Next base: position 68,047 of record CAUYLG010067418.1, read on the forward strand.
GGAGGTTGCAGTGAGCCGAGATTGTGCCACTGCACTCCAGCCTGGGCAACAAAGCGAGACACCATCTCAAAAAAAAAAAAAAGGAAAAAAAAATGAGCTACAGCAGTAGCTCATGGCTGTTATCCCAGCACTTTGGGAGGTCGAGGCAGGAGGATTACCTGAACACACAGAGATATCACAGGTGCAAGTGCACAAAGGAAAAGCCATGTAAGGACACAGTGAGATAGTGCCCATCTGCAAGCCAAGCAGAGAGGCCACAGAAGAAACCAAACCTGCTGATTCCTTGATCTCAAACCTTTAGCCTCCAGAACCATGAGAAAATAATGTCTGTTTTTTAAACCACACAATCTGTATAACTTTGTTATGGCAGCCCTAACAAACTAATACACTTCTGATGAAAGTTTGTTACTATCACATTTTACAGAGAGCAAACAACTTACCTGACTGAGGACACGGAGCTCTAAGCATTGGGGCAGTTTGAGCACGGCGTGCTTTACACCACTCTATCATTCTTATCTTCAGTTCTCTACCAGCCCTATCTGGATAATGGATAAGGTGGGGAGGAACTGGGAAAGTTTTACTAGAGTCAAAAGTCAAGCTGCCTGGTGCAGTAGCTCAAGGCTGTTATCCTAGCACTTCGGGAGGTCGAGGCAGGAGGATTGCCTAAGCCCAGGAGTTAAGACCAGCCTGGCAACACAGTGAGACCTCATCTTTACAAATCATAGAAAATTTAGCCAGGTGCCTGTAGTTCTTAATACTCAGGAGGCCAAGGCAAGAGGATCACCTGAGCCCAGGAAGTTGAGGCAGCAGTGAGCCATGATCATGCCACTGTACTCCAGCCTGGGCAACAGAACAAGACCCTGTTTCAAAAAAAAGTCAAGTTCAAGCAATACTTTAGCGATATTCACAGACTTAGGCTTGGCACATCAGATAGATACCTACAGTCACACATGCTTTTCTACTCTCCTGCTAAGAAAAGCCTCTGAATCTCATGAGGGTTTTTTCTCCTCTTAAAGCAGGTGGAATTAGAGTCACAGATTTTCACTGAAACTCTGCTTCAATAAATTGTGGTTAATTAGTAAGATTTGCTGCTTCAACATGAAGTGATCAGAGTTTTGAAATAGCTTAGAGATGAATAGTCCAATCATATATATATATATTTTAATTTTTCACAAAAATGGTTTCTCTTCCTTACAGATTTCACGTTATTCCAGGCCCAAGCACAAGTATTAAGCTAATAAGGAGCGATTCATTTCTATGATACTGGGCAATTTCCCCTCATTGCTGAGGATTTATTATTTCTATCTCGATTTTTAAATACGTTTTATCAAATTAAATGCTAGGGAAATCACATTTTGCCTCTACCACTGCATTACCAGAAATGGGAGAACCTTTAATAAAAGTTCTGTTTCGCCACCTAGTGGCTGGCATTAGAATCGCATCCTTTAGAAACAGCCCTCAGTTCAGTAGGAAACCAGGGACCCAGAGATCTCAAAATTGGAACGTGGGTACCATCAGTCTGAAAAGAAGGCACCCTGTGTCTATTTGCTGCTCTGGTAATTATGCAGAACCCATCCCAACAGGACACCTGCGATCTTTGACTCATTGTTTGCTATTATGTGGCAAAGAGATCCTGCAAAGGCTGTGACTTCTGTGGAAGGAAGGATGAGAAGGAAGTGTTTCTGTGTGTGAGTGACAGACTGAGCCAGGAATAGCACGGGAATGGCAGCATGCTTTCTAGCACTCACACGCAGATCCCCAGCAGTGACATCCTACTTATCTGATATGTCATCACATATTTACTCTACAGGGCCTGAAATAAGAATGAGAGAGTGAGACTATAGTGAGACCGGTGTTTCATTTCTGCCAACGTTATTTTTACCCTAGTGGCATCAGCAATCAAGTATTGTTGCTAGACTTTTAAAAATATTTTGAATAGTGAGTTTATAATCTAGATGAACTCCATTCTACTACACATCCTGAGCAGTTGCTCTGTCTAAAGCACTGAGCCAGACACGGAGGCTACTGCCCAGCTACTGCAGCCATGTTCTTCCTGCCCTGTGGAGCCCTCAATAGGGATGGAAGACACTAAATCAATGATATAACATATCTGGTTGTAAGGGACTCAAACATAAGAGGCACTTATATCAGGACCTGGCACATATTAAATTACATCGTTATTATTAAACAGAGAAACAAAACTGATACAACCATGTGGGAGTTTGTACACAGGTAAAATCAGGTTCTTCCTGTGGCACTGCCTGATCATAGAAAAATTGATTAGATCAGGCGTCCCCAACCCAGGGCCACAGACCACTGCCAGTCTGTGGCCTGTTGGGAACCGGGCAGCAAAGGAGGTGAGCAGTGAGTGAGTGAAGGCAGCTTCATCTGTATTTACAGCCACCACTCATTGCTGGCATTACCGCCCAAGCTCCTCCTCCTGTCAGATCAGCAGTGGCATTAGATATCCATAGGAGTGGAACCCTATTGTGAATTGTGCGTGCGAGGGATGTAGGTTGCACGTGCCTTAAGAGAATGCCTGATGACCTGTCACTGTCTCCTATCACCCCCAGACGGGACTGTCTAGTTGCAGGTAAACAAGCTCAGGGCTCCCACTGATTCTACATTATGGTGAGTTGTATAACTATTTTGTTATATATTACAATGTAATCATAATAGGAATAAAATGCACAACAAATTTTGAATCATCCCAAAACCATTCCCCCAACTGGCCCCATTGATGAAAAAAATTGTCTTCCATGAAACTGGTCCTTGGTGCAAAAAAGGTTGGGGACTGCTGGGTTAGATTCATCCTCAGGGTTCCAACTAACTCATGACTTCCCACTTTGACCCAAACTCCTAGAAAATTAGAACTATTGCCAATTTTCAGGGTAAGTTTGACGACGACGATTTTTACTAGTATTGCAAATATTTACTGTAAATTTAGGTCTAATATTATGTAGAAGTAATATTAATAAATTATGACATCATAGCACTTTGCAAATTGTCTATCACACTTGACTTCGCTGGTCCCAACAGCCACCACTTAGTAGTATGCCTCACATAGTCAATGGCATGAAGAACTGAATTCAGAATTCTCTGCCCTAGTCATACTACCTATACCTTACTTGTTTAACGAGAATGGGGTTTAAGATAAAACAAAGCATGTCCTTTTGTAATAAACAGGCTGAAATGGAAAAAGCCCTCAAGACCATTGTTTATACTTGAGAGTGACTTAAATTCACAGTGAGTTATAAAATACTGATGATATATTAAGTTCTGTTTCAAAGAAAGCAGAAATGAGCCTAGAAATGGAGAAATTCCATAGGACTTAGAGTGTACGCATTCCAAGGATAAATTTTGCCAACTCTACAATTGTATTCAGAGCTTGCCATTATTAAAAGAGGAATTTCCTGAGTGCAAGAAACACCATCTAACCTATGGTTCTGTTGTGAATTAAAATAAGATTTCTCCAACTCCATTCAAATCTCCAATATCCTCATTCAAATCTGTAACAGCACTGAATTTCTCATCGTCCAAAATGGAATCATTCCTAACAGCTTCATTCTATATGTCAGCCCATTTTAATTAGCAACTAAACCCTGGTGAGAGAGACACTGAGGACACAAGAGTGAATAATGCAAACACTTTGATCTCAAGCTGCTCAAAGTGTAAATAAAAACACATACTCTAGTGATACTCTTCCTCCAATACCTACTGCACATGTGACCTTAGAGAAAATCAACAAGCTTCCTGGGGCTCCAATCTGTATCTGAAAACCAGGAGTGATGACCGTATATTCATTAATGCCAGGCATCTATGGGAGGCTGGAGGAGTTTAACAGGTAAAGATAAGATAGTAAAATGTAATACAAACGTCATGTACTAATATAATGTTAACGTTGATACTTACTCAGCTGCTCTCACTTTATAGAAAAAGAGGCATTTACAAAGCAATCCAGTCTGACTTTTCATACGTCAGAAAATTTCTTAACTGTAAAGAAAATGGAGCTGGGTTACCATGGGAAAAAGTTAGCCACAGGATGTAATTCTTTTTAATCACGTAATAATGGAGCAATGTATATCTCAAGAAAATAATCATTTTCTAGAGAAAAAAAGAGAATGATAATAGTTTTCAAACACATCATAAAATATAACAACTTCATAATGCAAACTTTATTTCACTAGGCCTAAATTCAAATAAGAAGGATTTAGTCCAAAACCAAAGCTGCTCCAAAGCTAGTGGCATCTTTTCATAAAGTAATCATTAGGGGACAGACTCACTTAATTGGTGAAACTTAAATTCTAAGTTTTTACTATATACAGCTGCTAGATTCCGTTTGCATGGCTTGATCCATATGCTATCCAAGTTTGTTAACAAAAAGTCTTATTTAGAATGGTTCAAATGTTTTTCTCAGAAAATCCAAGCCTTTAGCTGAAAGCTGTCGATGTAAATGCTGGTGTGTATTCTTGCTGAGAAAAGCGCTAATTGTTTGCTTACCTATTTTCCGGCTTATCTCCTAGGTTGGTCTCACACTTTCTATTGATCCGATTTCCTTCACTGGTGCTTTCTGCCCCTGAGCCCACCTAAAGGATACAAGGGGAAAGAAGATTAAACACACTTCTCCACAAAGGGAGATGCTTTTATTTTATTAAAATTTAAAATTAATAAAAATTAAAGTTCCACAGTTGTTTGAATCTGTGGAGGTGGAATCCATGGATATAGGGGCTGACTGTACTGCCACACCATTATGATTTCGTCTCATTTGATGTCGGGGTCTCTCGAGAGAGAGTGGGCATAAGCTCCAGCCCTGTCCTCACGGAGCTCCAGATAATGAGTTGTGGCTGTTCACAGTGTGTCTTTCATGGGACACTCTTGATCCTGGTCCACGACCTCATGCCTAGATGGTCGACCATGAACAGACGTTTCTCTCACAGGGAATTTGTTCATATTGGCCGATGCCCTTGTGGCTTTTGTCTGACCTGTGTCCAGTTTATTCCTATAAGATAGCTACTCCCTATGGAAAAAAAGTTAGGTTTAGATATGTCAGTCAGGTGAGACACAAAGGAAGCGGTAGAACAAAACCCATGAAATAATAGAAGCAATTTTATTACTTACAGATCCCAGAGAGAAAAGAGCAGCATGCCTCAAAGGGCCAGTGAGAAGGGGGAACACTCATGCTCAACCAGTGGGAAGAGAGAGAGAGAGGGAGAGCCAATGCCTTTTTGGGATCCAGGGTGTTAGCCAGGGAGGTTTCCCAGGGGAAGTTCTCACAGGTTGGTTTACAGCAAGCAGACATGAGTTCCATGGAGTCTTGCTGTAACTGACAGGTAGTCACTGTGGAATATCTGCTCGTCCACATGGGCTCTGGGGGTCGGTGGGGCAATCTTAGTAGGTTGCATCCAGCTGTACAATAGAGAGGTGGTCACCAGGAGGCAGTGGTATAAAGCAGATATCTGGATCAAATGCATTGAGGAACTCGGAAGAGGTAGAGAACTGGAAACCTTGTCAAGAGTGACTGATCCTTGCTTCCAGTATGAGAAAGTTAAACTTATACTCAAAATTGATGCCAAGGCAACATAAAATCATAAGAATTTACCATACACACACATATGTGTGTGTGTGTGTGTGTGTGTTCTGATTACTGTGACAGTAATTCTGATTTTATATATGTAATATATCATATTATATATAATATGTATAGATTATATATACATATATATTTTATGTATAGATTATATATATATTAAATAAAATCAGAATTACTGTCACAGGAAAGTAACATTTAAAATCATTAATATTTCCCATGAATACAACGTAATATAGTTGGGAATTTTCATCAAAGTACATTCTGATAAGAATTGTTCAAGGATTGCATAGCATTTCACAGGTTTAAATAAAATATTGGTTAAAAAAAAAAAAAGGAAATTGGAATACCTATTTTGGAATTCAGTTATATGAGAAAAGCCTGAGATTTTTATGTTTATTGAAAAGATTAAATTAAAAGTTTGAGAACCATAATTCTAAAGTAATTAGTAAATTAAAATGCAAACTCTAGATTTCCCATCCTTTAGCAAACCGAGTCATACTGTCACTAGTATGGGGAGTCTTCTCGACTTCTAGGGTAAACAATGATTCAGTAATCTTATTTTCCCTTAAAAGTATACTTTGTTTCAAACTACATGTAAGGTAACAAAGGGACAGCATTATACTGAAGAACTGTGTCCTTTGTGTACAATGTGTTCATATTGTATTAATTCTCTTGGCTTCAGTGTTTTAATCTGCCAAAGTATGGGAGTTCATGTAGATCAACTCCAAAATCCTTGGCTGCTCTGTCATTGGATGAACCCATGGTCTTTCCCACCTCCTACGCACCAGCACCGTGAAAGACCAAAATGGACACTGGGCTGCCGATCAGAGAACATGGGCACCAGCCTGAGTCCTGATACAAATTGGCTGCCTCAGGTTGAACTTAGCACATAACCTCTCAGTACATCAGTTTCTTGTAAAATAAAGGAACCTGATTAAACCTTCTTTAAGGTCCATGTCTGGTTCACTGGCATAAAATTCCTGATGCCCTCCTGTCTTAGGGATGTTTCAGAACTCTGCTTCTCAATCCTTGAAGGTAATTTTCAAAAATATATTGAAATGATGATTTCGGATCAGTTATATAACTTAATGTTTTTCTTTCTTTTTTAAAAATATTATGCTAAGCACATTTAACATGAAGTTTACCCTCTGATTGTGTTTTTAAATGTACAATATAGTATTGTTAGCCATAGGCACAGTGCCTCTAGAGCTTACTCATCTTGCATGGCTGAAATTGTATACCCATTGAACAGCAATTCTTTATTTCCTCTTCCTTCCAGGCCCTGGAAACCACCATCCTACTCCCTATTTCTATGGGTTTGACTGTTTTACATGCCTCGTATAAGGGGAGTCATGCAGTATTTGTCCTGTGCCTGGCTGATTCCACTTCACATAGCATCCTCAAGATTCATCAGTGTTGTCATGTTGTTACACATTGCAGGGTTTCCTTTTTAAGGCTAAATAATATTCCACTGTGTATATCTACCAGATTTTCTTTATCTACTCATCTGCCAATGGACAATTGTGGTTTTTAAAATTTTTATGGACTCAAATTATAATTTTAGGGATTTGGCAAAGGCTGAATGAACAAACTAGTTTTAATTCTTTTTTACTGCCTTTAGAGGAAAAGCAAACAAACAAACCCATAAAATCATTAAGAAAACAAGATCTGGCCAATTAGATAATAATTTTGACTTGTGTTCAAATCATCATGCTCTTTTTTAATTGATCAAACCTGTTCAAATAAAAAATGGTATGTGGGTGAACAAATAAAGTCCCCTCAAAAAGAGAAAGTGTGCTTCTAGTTTCCATGGTGTTTAAATCATCAGCTTCCTTCACACCACATTGAAGAAATATCCAAAGTTAATGTAATTTAGAGATTAACCCAACTCCCTTATTCTGGTATTGACTAAAAGGTAATTAACTCCTTTATTCTGGTATTGATTAAAGGGTAATAGTGACTTATACCTTTATGGTACTCTTTATCTGAAAAGTTCTGTGAATGAGCAGAAAAAAAAAATCCCTCGGGGAGAGTGAATGTCAATAATCACATTCCCCCTCTCCCCGCCCCGTGGAGACTTTAAATTGCAAAGAAAATGAGAAGAAAGATTTTACTGAATATTGTAAGTTAGGAGCAGAAGATTAAAGTGTCTTAGTTTTCTACTCTGATTAAAATACCAAAACCAAAATGCCTTGTGAAGATAACTTTTTTTTTTGTCCTCAGTAACAAATTCAAATATAGAATTCATCAGTGATAGTGGCCAGACAGAATATTTACCTAAGTCCTAATACCATGTAGGTATAACCAGCTGGCTAAAAACAGACTTCCAATGGACTCAAGGACTCGGTGTACCCTAAAATTATATGCAAGTCTAACTGGTAGTTCTGGGAAAATATGAGCAGAATCAAGAACAATTATAGAAAACATGTAGATACATACTGAATATATGCTAGCTAAGTGGGTGAAATGAGATACATATTAAGCTCATTGCTTGTTTAAATGTAGATCAGAGAGACTGTTACTAACAACAATTTGATAGTTATACCTCCCAGTGTCAGATTAAAAATCAAAATTCTGATGTAAAAAGTTGATCATGGACTAAATTTAAAGATTTAAGGCATTTTATTTCATTTTAATTTTACTTTTGTGTGTGTGTATGGTAGACCAAAGTTTTTTTATTACTCAAATCAGTCTCCAGTTTTACTATTTCTTTAGATAGGAGAGAAGTCCATTTGAGTATCTCTTACTCTATAAGTCATCAGCTCATTTCTAGGAATTAAAGTTGTATCTAACATAAAGTATCAATTTTCATTTAGTATCATTATAACTGTTAAATAAATTTGCTTCCCCCCCCCCGCCAAATGTTCAGTAACTTGACAAGGTCTAGATGAATAATCAGTAAAAAGAAATCTGGGTTGTTGATTTCATTATCTTCTACTATTTGAAGTCAACTGTATTTTTCAAAGAGACTACAATACTATCTTCCCACGTTAAAAGGTGGAGCCTGCCCCTCCCCTTAAAACTGGGCAGACTTTTGTAACTGGTTGACCAGTATAGTAAGAAGGAAAAGACTTCCAAAGCCAGGTGATTCTGCTTCTTCTTCACCAGGCAGGATATTGCAGTGGCTCTCTGGGCTGCCACGTGTAAACAGTCTGACTTCTGCCATGCTGCAAGGAAGCCCAGACTAGCCCATCAACACAGACCCCTTGGAGAAACCTTGAGGGTACACAAAGAGAGAGAGAGAGGCTCAGACACACTCCATCTGCACTAGCGTCCCTCTTTCGCACCATCCATCTCCACGAGAGACCCGGAGGCACACCACTCAGCCAAATTCCTCCCAAATTCCTAAGCCACAGAAATAGTGAAAAATGGATTGTTGTTCTGAGCCACAAAATTTTAGACACTTGTTATGCAACAGTGGATACCTGGGATACCCTCTTACAGAGCGAGTACCTTCCTGAAGAGTTTTGCTTTACAGAAAGTAAAACTGTTCTAAACTAGAACTGCTATTTTTGACATTATAATATTATATAAACAATGGAGAGGTGTGGATTAGTAGTTAGCACACTCAGGTAAATGAGTTGACAGGTGAACAGTTAAACCTAAAAAGAGATCTGTTCTGTGCCACCTTCTCTCCTTTGCCTCATCCACTATCCCTTACTTGTTTATGACTTTCATTATTTCTCACTCATGGTTCTCAATTCTGGATGGATATTAGAGTCCTTGGGAAAACTTTTTTTTCTTTAAGGAATGCCAAGTCCCAGATTTGATTATCTGGAGTGGGGCTCAGGTATAGCTATATTTTGAAAATTTACCACGTAATTCCAGTTTGCAGCCAGGGTTGAGACTCAGTTTGATGCTGATGGTGCCAGACTCTCTATCCTTAGCTCAGTTCTTTCCTCGAGCTCCAGATTTACAGATTCAGCTGCCTTACATATCTGGACGTGGATGCCTCACAGGCTCCTGAAAGAGTAAAGCTACCACCACTGGTCCCTTCTTAGGAAATGACCCCACCACATAGACAGTCGAGCCAGAAACCAAGGAGTCACCCAAGTTCCTTCATCTTCCTCATTCTCTACATCTAGTTAGACACAAATCAATTGCTTCCTCCTAAGAAAATGTGTGAGTTTTTTTCTACACTGCCCCATCTTGGTCCATTTTCTCTCCCCTGGATATGGTTAGAATCCTAACAGGCATTCATTTCGTCTCCTCCAACACATTCACAAAGAAACTGGAATGACATTTAATATACAAGTATCATGCTCCTCTCCTGAGTAAAACCCTTCAATGGCTTGCCCTTAGAATAAGCCTCAAAATTACAATAAGATTCTCACTAAGAGAATCCAGGATGATCTCCCCATTTGAAGATCAGCTAATTAGCAAACTCAATTCCATCTGCAAACTCCATTTGCCATGTAACCTAACATGTTCATAGGTTCCAGGGGAGAAGGCCATGGATGTCTTTGTGGGGGTAGGGGGTATTATTCTGTCCACCACGTCCCTGGACATGCAGCATTTACATCAGCTGGGAGCTTATTAGAAATGTAGAATTCAGGCCCCACCCTAAGCCTCTGAATCAGAAACTTCATCCCAGTTAGATCCCCAGGTGATCAGAATGTATTTTAAAGTTTGAGAAGCCACAACTAGACTGTCTCTAAGATCCTTTCCACTTTTACTTACCATGATTCTATAAAAACTGCATTTTTTCCCATCTTTAAATCTGTATTATTTTTTTCCCTCCTGGTTTCCTGCCAAAAAAAAAAAAAAAAAAAAAAGTTAATTTGGATTTGTACCCCTGGTGTTAATTCCCCAAAAGTCAGCCAAGTAGAACACGGCAACACCTCATGCATATTTTTTGCTGGCAGGAAGTAGATGTTAGAAAAGGCAATTAAATTATGGAATTATCCATGACGCAAAGGTACTGGTCTGCAAAGAGTATTTTCTTCCCCAAGAAGATTCATAGGAAAACTGCCTACATTACTGTGTAGATAATATTAGTGGCCCAGCAAGTGAAGCAAAGCATACACAGATGAGCTGTTTTTAAGGCATCTCTGAATGGCTCAGCATTTGAGAAATGTGACCAAAGCTGATTATAAAATTCCTTTCAAAGTTGCAGGAATGGCAAACCCATAAATAACTCCAGTTCCCATTGGTGTGAGGAAGAGGTTGCTGGCTGTTTGATTGCTGTCCTTATCGTAGGGGATAAGGTTAAGCTCACCTCCAAGATTGCAAGCTTCTCAAGGAAAGAGCCAGCCATATGCTGTGCCTGGCATCTAGGAGGCACTCAATACATTTTGGGTTTGAATCCATTAAGCTTTTTAATAGTGTGTAATACTTAATTCTTAATTAGAGATGCACTTAAAAATGGATAAGTAAAACTGGAATATGTCAATAACCATATTACTAGACTCCCTGCTTCCTTTTATTCATTCAGTCATTCATCCATTCGACAAACATTTATAAATCATCTACTGAATGCCACCTATTGTTCTAGACCCTGTGGATATAAAGATATGCTTCTTGTCACTCAGCAGAGTAAGAGTCACATAAGTAAATAATAGTGGCAATGTTAGTGCTCGAAGAAGTGTGTGAGCAAAGCTCTGAGGCCTCTCTTCTCCCAGCTTCCATGTATATTCTAATGGGACTTATCTTTAAAATATTCCTTTTCTCACCTTTGCCAATCAGATTAATTATTTAGCTTTATTATTTTTATTTCCAGCCCTGGCTATTAATGTTGCCTCCAGGCACACCATACTTGCTCTAGAAAATGAAACCTTCTCAAACTAGCACAAGTACAAAAAAAAGAGGTTATTATTATAACGGTCTGGCAGCATTTCATGAGACTTCAGGAATAGTTAAAGGAACAGGAAAGAGAGAGAGTGAGGCAGCTGCAAATCCAGCCTCTCTTCATCTGCACTCCAGCTTCTCTCCCTTTATGTTGAATAGCTCAGACCTTCAAGGCAGAGGGTCTGATTGACTCACTTTGTCTTTTCTAGCCAGGCCACTTCCTGACCACTGTAATTCATTGTTACTATGTTCTGATTACTTCCTTCACAACACTCACTTAGCACAAGTTGAAGTGATATATTTGTTATTTCTATATTTATATCCGTTTCCCTCTCTAGTTTTGGCAGTGACCATATCTGTTTTGTTACTACTGTATCCAGCCACTAGTGCAGTGCCTGATCATAGTAGACATTTAGTAAATAATTAAATGAAAGAAGAAGAGGGGGACAAAACCACATTAACCACCCTAAAGATAGACTTTCTTATCATACCAGTCACATCATAGAGAGGGGAAAAGCAGGGACAGAGTCTTGGGCCCACTGACCCCCTAGCAAGTCTGTGGAGGAAGGAGGTTCTCTGAGAAGAGTAGAGAGGGTAGTCTCCCCCAAATACATCTTGACCAACATTCAAGCCACATGGTCCTTCCACTTCAAAGCCACACCTAGAGAGACCCCTCTCCTTTGTGGCTCAATGCAAATGCTCCCACTTTTTTCTTTTTAAAATTTATTGAGTAGCTAATATATGCCGAATTCTATATGAAACGCTTTACAGGCATCATCTCTTTTCATTTTTACATAGGCTGTAGAAGATAATACCCTCATTTTACAGCTACAGAACCAAGTTTCAAAAATGTAAGTAGTTCACCCAAGGTCATAGAGCTAGCATGTAGCAGAGCCAAGATTAGAACGTAGGTCTGTCTAATTCCAGTGCTCCTTCCATGACATTTGGCTCTCTATGAAGTACTCTCCCTTACTCAGGCAAACTTACTTCCTTCTCTGTAGCACTACAGTACCCTGTTCATAAAGACAGTACAGCACTTATTACCTACTTTTATTGTAGACATTTCTGGCTCCACTGCTAGACTGTGCCTCCTTACAGTGGAACTATGTCTGGTTTTTCTTTGTATCCTCAGTGCCTGTCATGTAATGGGGGCTCAGCCAATGTCTGTCTGCTGAGCTGAGCCTTGGAAGGATAGACAGGCAGTTACTGTGCCTTTTCATATTTTTAAAACTCCACAAAGTACCATGAGTACCTTATTCTACAGAAGTAAAATTGTAAGAATGTTGAAGTCTCATAAATATTCCTCCAGTCTCTGTTACTGAAATTTAAAGAACATATATGTTCTCCCGGCCCATATAATTCTTAATGACATCAGTCAAATGAGACCTGCCCACTGTTACCGTGGGTGGCAGATGCCGAGTGCTGGGATGGTTCACACATGCTGGTGGAGTCTTCCATTGACTCAGAGCAGCCACCTGGTATAGCACAAGTTGGCATTCTCTCACTCAACAAATATGTATTAAATACCTACTACATTCACCATATTAGTCGCTTGTGAATGGGCATGGTGATTATCCAAAAATGGCCAAGATGAGGATTCTGCCCTCATGTTGCCTACCATCTGGGAGACATAACACATACACAAATACTTGAGCTATAAAGGAAAAGGGGCTAAGTGTTAAAAGACTCTTGCTGACCAAGGGCTATAGGGGTTGAGGCAAAGATGACCTCTGGCAGGGAGGATGGAGAAGAATTTCGTGGGACACATGGTATTTCACCTGGAATGTGAAATTCAGACACATCTTGGAAAAGCCCAGCCTGGGGGTGGGGGTTCAAAACTGGGCACAGTGAGCTTGTCTGTGAAGGGGTAAAGTCAGAGACATTTAGAAAGCAAGTTAGAGCCCAATTGTTGCTGGCCTTGAATGCCAGGTTGCAGATATTTAAATGTATTCTTAAGTTCTTAAGGAAGAGGGTAAAATGGTCGTGAATATACTTCAGGAAGAACAGCCGCCTGGGACTGAATTACAGGGGAGAGACTGGAAGCAGAGAAAGCAGTTATTTTATGTTTATTTGATAATGCTGGGTCTTTGCTGATCACACAGCTGTGTGGGTGGATTGAAAACTTTGGTCAGAGCCACTTTTGAAACTCAGACATAGTTTAAGTGACTCATAAGGAAGCCAAGAAGAATTTCTGAGGGTCATCACAGACAGGCTCAAAAGATGCACAGTATGAATGAGGGAAACTGTTAACAGCTCTTAATCAGACAGCTCAGGTACAGGGGAGGTAAGTTGGTTTGAGAAACTGAAACCAAACTACATCCATGAAAGTCATACTGCCTCGCTGCCCAGTTAGTGCATGCAAAAGGCCAGCAGGGCAGGCTTGAGGCACAGTGGGGCAGAGCCTGCAGAGCCATATAGGGAAGGCCCAGAGAGAGGAGAGGATCATGATTAAAATGCTCAAGAGGTAACATCAAAACGTTGTGCTATTTCTAGATAGCACATTGACTTTGCCAAACCATAGTGAAATTAGTAGAAGTAAAATAGGGGAACATAACTTTGGGAAGGTAAAGCAGTTGCTAAATGAACCGCTAACTAGCCATCTTGACTGTCACCCAACAGCGGCTGCCTGGTGGGACCACTTTGCTTATGGCATGAGAGCCCTTTAGGGGTGCAGTCAAGTGCAGCTTCAAACAGTGGCTTACATGTTAGCCTGTGCTATGGCAATGAAGTAAAAAGCTGTGTGTGTGAAGCTGCGCCAGAAACAGCCTCTGCAAAACAGCCGCTGCGGGCGTGAATTTGATGAGTTCTCCGTATGCAAACTACCATTAGTCACGCATTGATTGATCCATTCCTCCAGGAGCATCCGTCCTCAGAAGCTTGGTTTCCAACTGCAAAGGCAAGCCTTTCAGCACAACCTCACTATAACTCTTCCTTGGTCATCCACACCTTACAATTAAAGCTCTTCATAATGAGGGCTTTTTTTTTAGATTAAAATGCTTAAACTCTTTTTGATACCATTGAATTATGAGTAGTGACACAGTGAGGTTCCTTTATTTTTATGTGCACATGTGAGTGCACACAATTTCTCCATCTTTCTCAAAGACATTTCCATAGGAAAATAAACATAGTGGATTTATAAATAGCAGGCTGAGGAATAATGCTGCTCTCTCCATATTACCCAAACCAAGTGATTAGAGCAGAAACAGAGGTTGGCCCAGAAATTTACTAGAATTCAACATTAGTATGCAATACCCAAGTATAAGCAGAAACTATTTTTCCCCTTTTTTCTGTAAAACTTGGAATACCTGTCCTAATTAAGTGTCTTCCTCCAGGAATTGTATACAATATTCAGTTAGATTTGATATCAAAACTCAGTTATTGACAATTTCCTAAAGATACAGTCAGTGCTAGGATATACAAAATGACAAGGATAATGTTTTCTGTGTACATCTGACCATGGTTTTTATTTTTTCTTTTGAAGGAGGATAGGCAAGAGTAGTGTAAACATCTAAAAAGGAAGTATCTCTACAAGTAGTGGTTTATTTTGTGTTTTGCCTTAACATAATACAACATTGTGTTTTGCAGGGGAGAGACTGGAGGCAGAGAAAGCCATTATTTTATGTTTATCCCATAATTCTGGGTCTTTACAGTTTACATGGCTGTGTAGGTGGATTGAAAACCTTTGTCTAATGTAACTATAATATAGTTAATATTTATATTATTTAGGTGTGCCTGATGTGGTAATAATGATGGAGATTATTAAGAAATTTTGTAATATGAACTAAGCCATGGTGGCTTGAAATAAATGCTAGATTTTATTTAAAAGAGCTATATTGGAAGGGTAACAAAACCTTTAGACGTAACTCCAGTGCACTAGTAACAATTAGCCAAATATTATGTGTTGTTGGACACATTCTGTTAATGACCTTTCTGGGCTGGATGGAGGATTTTTTGTTTTTGTTTTTCTCCCCATCTTGGCCTCTCTCTCTTTAAAAAACAAACAAACAAACAAAAAAACTCAACAAAAAGATAGTTGAAGGATGCTCCTAAGAATAAAAATCCTTTGCACAGCCGTGTAGGCCCTGTGCACGATCTAGTCCCTGCCCAGTTCGGGCTTCCTCTTGTACTCTAGAAGCCAACCCTCTGCCTCCCTCCCTAATCACCTCCAGCTCCTCCCTCATCATCCGTGCCTCGCTCCTCACTCATGCTGTTCCCGATGGCCAAAATGTTTTCCCTTTCCTTCCCATCCATCTCTTCTCACTCATCCTCCATCCAGGTCTCAGTGGATAAAGTCATATAAAGTCAAATCTCCCTGTCATATGATTTTATACCACTTACATAGAATGTATAAGCATATATTTGTGCAATCATTTGGTCAATGTGTAAATCCTCCTCTAGTCTCTAAGTTCCAGGAAGTCTGATGGCTTATCACATAATAGGTATTCAAAAAATACTCACAGAATTTGATTTTTAAAGAAGACAGAGAGAAAAAGTGAGAAACAGCTTAGATTTGAAGAAGTTAATTTTTTTCCAATGGATGCTAGAAAAACTACGAACCATAAAATGTGAGAATAGAAAATAATCAAGGAGTCTTGAGTCACACACATACAAATATATATATAATATTAGAGTCCTTAGTAAAACTCAAATATTTAGCATTTATAAAATGTCAAGATTCAAAACCAGCTTTCTAATCTATAGTGTCAGCACCTTTACAAGTCATATACCCACCCCTAGCTTGTGCTGGGTGAGTACATGACAGTAGCTTGTGCTGTTGTCTCATTACAACCTAAATACTCTTACGTGCAGATCTGTATGGAATAGGTGGTCTGTTTTCTAACATAATCAGGAAATAGGCTATCCTGTTCAATTAAATGTTCTGGTCAGTAGCATCACATTACACATGCCACACCCATATAATCCATATTCCATGAATCCAATTGTACTAACCTGCATTTAACTCTAAAACCCACTGGTCATAATTTAACTGCTGATGAAAACATTTGAAGATTATATAGTGCTCTAATAATCACTTACCTTTGCACCATGCAATACTCTAGTATTTGTCAGTAGCAGCTGCAACAATCCTTGTGATAGAAAACTGGGTGAACCAGGTTTTACTAAAATCAATAGAACATCCTGTAGTTATACAAGTACTGTGAGATAAAGGTCAATTAATTCTAATAGGAAGAAAGAATATATGCTAAATTTGACTAAGAAATATATATATGTCATTAAACATTGAATATAAGCTTTAACCTATTGAAATCCTTGTGTATATATGTTATTTACTTTTACTGTTTTCAATGTTTGATTTTCAGAAGTGTGTTCAAGAACATTTTTTGGACTGTGGCTAAGATTACCATTTCAAAAATACAATGCTCCACATTTTTTTTATCTTTAAACATTAATGGAATTTCACAGCACACTTCTGTGACCCTCAAGATGACTGTTTCCACTGTGCAGATAGAGAAGCTGAGGCATGAGGCTATTTCTGTACATTTTCTAAAGAACCCCCTGAGCCAGTGGAAAGGAAGCCTGAGACAGAAAAAGACTCTGTGTCCTCACTGAGAACACATCTTGTATGCATCTGTAGTCTTGGGGGAGGGTAGATTGCAAAACCAGAGTTGGCTTTTCACACATGCTCCTACACTCCTACAAGAAGATCTTTGTAAAAATGTGTACACAAATAAAGTGGGTATCAAGGTGATTACCAGGATGAATGTTCACTGGTCTGGAATGCCTTGATTATGCTTGATGGCAGGAAGGTCGATAAGTTGGCTTTTTGAGGCCTTTCTAATAATTATAATTCTAACCAGTGGGCAATTCATAGATGAAAAATATTTAAATTGTTCACCTTTCTATTTCTTTTTTTTTCCTTTACAGATCTATGCAGTTAGATCAGTTGTTCCCAACAAAAGCAATAATGAAATAGTCTTGGTGCTACAACAGTTTGATTTTAATGTGGATAAAGCCGTGCAAGCCTTTGTGGATGGTAGGTATACCTGTGTCCTGGAGCTGAAGATGTTAGAACTAAATATTCCAGATATTCCATATTTTTTTTCCTTAAATGAACTGACTGTCAATTCATAATGAGTACTTTAGGTCGGCTTCACATGATCACACCACTGCACTCTAGCCTAGGTGACAGAGTTAGACCCTGTCTCAAAAAAAAAAAAAAAAAAAAAAAGGTGCTCGATTTTAAAAACACATAAACATAAAAAGAAAAGAATTTGGAAGTTATTTTTCTCTCTTTAAGGAAAAAAAGACTCTAGTTTTCAAGGATATTGATTATAGTGCTGCTAATTTCCTTGCCTACCAGTCATTCCAATTTGATATTAAATGTGTCCTTGGCCAGCAGTGACTCATGCCTATAGTCCCAGCACTTTGGGAGGCCAAGGTGGACAGATTACTTGAGGCCAGAAGTTCAAGACCAACTTGGGAAACATGGTGAAACCCTATCTCTATAAAAAATAAAAAAATTATCCAGGGATGGTAGTACATGCCTATAGTCCCACTTCTCAGAGACTGAGGTGGGAAGATGGCTTGAGCCCAGGAGGTAGAGGTTGCAGTGAGCCGAGATCGCACCACTGCACTCCAGCCTGTACGACAGAGTGAGACCCTGTCTCAATAGATAAAGAAATAAATAAATGTGTTCTTTATGTGATGTCATTCTTATGAGTGGAGGGTAATGCATTTTGGTCCTTATCTGGAAAGCTTCTCCAACCAGCATAGTTCTATTTGGCTTTATGACTGGAATTATTAAACTTGATGCTTATGTAGTCTAAGAGGACTGGTTTATTCTTTAATGTCTTTAGTTTGTGATTTTTAGATTGCCAAATTAATCGCAGTATCAGTTTATCTTATCCACCTCTAAAATCTTTTTGCTTTCTTTAAAAGAAATTGTTGTTTAGGTAGTCCATTGCCAGAGATGTTACAAAATCTAAAGTCTCAGAAATATGTTTATCCTATAAAGTTACAACATAATGCTTTAGATTTCTGTAAATTATGGGGAAATTCTCCTCTCCTAATCAAATTAAACAAGTTCCAGTTTTGAACAAAGATCTCTTACTTATCCTTAGTTATCATATGTCTTCTGTCCTGGTATTAGTTTCTATTTTGTAAATATGGGCAAGCTCACACATAATCTGTCAAATAAGGTCAAGGAAGACCTGCCAGCACATTTCTCAGTTGTATCCTATTTACAGTTTGTCAAGGACAGTTTGATTTACTTGTTTTCCTAGGAGTAGAGTAACCTTCTTGAGTTTCTAAAAGTATAATTGCATTTCAGGGCAAGGTCTTGGAACCAAGCAATATGCTCACATTCTGATATCAGCAGTCAAGGTGCAAGGTCCTAATTGAATTAGCAAATGATTATCATTCAGTAGACCTATAAGCAAATCCATGGTGCATAACTTTCCTCACTGTTTTTCCCTGGTTCATATACTAACAGATATAGAATTTTTAGTCACAAGAAGCAAATAGTAGAGAATGCAATATTAATCTGACTTTGCAGCATTAGGTGTAGTTTGTCTCGAAAAAATATTGGGAAATAAGCACTTCCTGGGTCAGATACTTTCTCTTTTCAGGTTTTACTTGCCAACATCACTGGCATGGAAAAAAAAGCTTTAGGAAAAGAAAAAGGCTATTTTCCCTATTCTTCCCTACCCTGACTTGGACTGAGGCCCACCACATTCCTTATCATGAAAGTTTTTATTGCTGAGTGATCTTGATGAGATGCATAGATGCGCAGTAACTGATGGACTGTCATCAAATCTGTTTGTATTTAAACAGAGCACCTTGCTTGTCCTTGAAATTTTTACCTTCTCAGTGTTGAGATCTCATTAATAAAACTCATTGATTGCTGAGAAGCCTCATGGGAAGTCATTTTGGTTGGGGAGCAGTAGGAAAACTTGTTTTAAAACCACTGGGTGCCAGGCAGGTGGCTCATGCCTGTAACCCCAGCACTTTGGGAGGTCAAGGCAGAAGGATTGCCAGGAGTTTGAGACCAGCCTGGACAGCATGATGAGATACTGTCTCTACAGTTTTTTTTTTAATTAGCCTAGAGTGGTAACACATGCCTGTAGTCCCAGCTACTCTGGAGGCTGAGGCAGGAGGATCAGGTGAACCTGGGAAGTCAAGGCTGCAGTGAGCCATGTTTGCACCACTGCACTCCAGCCTAGGCAATAGTGCAAGATCCTGTCTCAAAAAAAAAAAAAAAAAAAGAAAGAAAGACTGAGAGTCAAAAATATTTATTAGGAGTCATTTATGAGGCATACAGAAAGCAATCTGAGTGGCTGAAAAACTCCAAGCAGTTTCAGGATAATTAAAATTTAATAATAACAGTTTCAAAATCCTCTGTAATTATGGGTATTTCTTCTTCAGAATTAGTCTCTAAAGCTCATTGTCCAAATTACAAATAGAATGTATATCAAAACATGAAAATTAGAGGACTAATTAAATATGGCAGTTGTGAAAGCAGTAAGCAACTCACCACCATTTTCTGATTAAAATGAACAGTATTTAGCATTTTTAAATTTTTGTTTTATTTAGAAAACTGAAGCATAGCTGTAAGAACTGCCCTAATTATTTTAACCAAGACTTACCATGAAACCTAATGAAAGGGACTTTCTAAACATCTTCAAAAGGAAAATGCTGTGAAACATTAATTCTCTGGACAAATTAGAGAAAGACCACCCAGTTAATAAAAAGTCTGAATTATAGCTTACTTTTTAGGTGCAAACTTATTACTTCAAGTGCATGCAACTCAAACAAGTCTAAGAGGGTCATTGAATTGGAAACTTTAAACAGATAGGAATAATTAGCCTGTCTAAACATTGGTCAAAGCCATATGGCCTTCTGCTTATCTAACAGTGACAGTAGACTCAATAATTGGGACCCTACTAATTTGAAATTTATTATAAAGACCAGCCTGAAATTTATCTTTGTTTAGCCAACATACTCCTTGTGGAGATCTATTAGTATATTCAGATTGTATGAGAATGCTTAAAATTGTTAAAAGAATACATTTAAAAGAGCTATCCTCTTTTAGAAATGCTGTGCCTATTTATTTGAAAACAACTGGTGTCCTCATTACCAATAATTTGTTATTGAACCTACCTTCAGCACAATTGGAATGACTGAATGAAATTTGTTAGACTATGCAGAAACACGGATTGCAGCTGGCCAGCAATAAAACATTTTTTTAATGTCTTGTAATTTAATTAGGCATTTAATTTATATATAATTTAATATAATTTAATTAGGTATCTTCTCTGAGTCAGTACAGTTCCACCTATATGTGTGAATGGAATGGACAGAACCTGGCGCCCAACTTTTCACATAATGAACTGTTTTTGGTTTCAAGGTAGAAGCCCTATAAAGACCACATCCCATCCCTATCCATGCTAACTCTAGAGAAACTAATATTGTAATATGTCTTCCTCATCCCCCTACCAGATGTGAACATATGAGTAGGGAAGGAAAAAGTGAAGAATGGCCAAACAGAAAGCCGTGATTCACATTGTTAATAATACTCAGAATCCCATATTTGGTTCAGAAGATTATAGGTATTTTTATTCATATATCGAACAGAATAATTTTAATTCTACCTATGGCAACAAAGCTGCTGGAAAACTCTCAAGATATATTTCATTTTCCCTAAGATAATATAATGATAAAAAAGTAAGCTTCATGTAGTGAGGCTTAATATTTTGATAAAACCAAGATCATACAGTAAATTAAGTGAAAATCTGGGAAATAAAAAATGAAACTGGCATTTTTATTAAGATAGGATGTATCAAAACAAATGAAAAAGTAAAAAAAAAAACAAACTGCTACGAAGATGGAAAGACAGAGGTGAATTTTGTGTGGTGTTTCATGTTGTAAATATTTGCTGAAGATTCTTTGTCTTTATCTAGGCAGTGCAATTCAAGTTCTAAAAGAATGGAATATGACAGGAAAAAAGAAGGTAAGATTAATATTGATTGTAAATTGGTAACATCTTCAATCAAAACCTTCATGGTTGTTATCATTTTAACAAGGCTGCCAATTTTATGCTTCTTTCAAATATGTTAATATACACCCAGAAAGCTTCCAAATTCATGACTCTCGTAAATTACCAGATACTCTCACTACTAATGCCTTTATTTTCTGTTCAGTGTTTTTAACGACCAGGTGTGCTTAAGAAGTCCCAGAGTTGTTTTCTTTTTTAAGTATAAAGGGTACCCCAGCTGGAGAATTCAAAGGATTCAAAACATTAACTTGCCTGAACATATCCTGTAGCACAAAGAAAGAAATTAAGGAGTGTTTTAAAGATACTTGAAAAACTCTAAATATATTTTCACATGTTTTTCCACCTGAAAGAATCTATCCAAGGCTGCTCTGAGATGCTTTTTTGGCTGAATTCTAAGGTAGATCATTAATAAAAGAAGAAGAAAAGAAAATGCCTTAGAACCATAGTAAGTAAGGGGCCTTCTTGAACACTGGCGTACTACTCTTTGAGAACAAAGGGAAGGGGATTTTACTGTGTCCCATTCAAATTGGTTTGCTTTCTTGTCGAGTCACAAAGGGCCTGGGATTTCTGGGAGCTCCCGAGCTGTGTCTGTGCATACACACTAGCAAAAGTGTGCCGCTCCTTTCAAAGTAACTGTTCCACTCATTCCTGCTATGACACAGCAAGGCCTTGTGTTTTGGTTTTCCCAGGATATAGTACGCCAATCTACCCTTTCCCGTGAGGGAAGATCACAGGCCTGCAAAACAGGTTCTGAACAAACAATAACACAGTATTACTTTCATAAAACCCGAAGATTACTGAAATTACAGGAATCATCCTTTCCCATTTTTTCTCCTCCTAGTTTCATGTAGAATAGGAAAATTATGAGATTTTTGTTTAACCTTTGTATGCCACCATCTTTGACAATATCTGCTTATCTTTAATCATAGCTTCCCATGCCTCTGTGTGAGATAAACATGATTTGCAAGTGATTGAAAGGCAGTATTTAGACTTACAAAGAAAAATTTCAAAAGTGTGGTTCGGGTATTAGATTTTTCTGAAGTGAAAAAAGAGCAGACAGCAGCTGCACACCCAACTCATTACTGAGTCTCCCTCCTGGAGGTTGAAAAGGAAAATGGTCTCCCAGCCAAGTAGATGTGAGGCTTCAGAGCCAGAAGCTGCTGCGGGTGTTTGGGAGGAATAAGTGCCACTGGCCTATATTTCAACCTGGGACACACCTCTCACCTAGGAGAGCACTTACCAGGGCATGATTGTGGTTCCAAAGGAAAAGAGAGCAGGGAGAATAATTGAGAAGAGGAAACAGTTACTTTTTACTTCTTTTCTAAATGTGTTGAGGAATGAAGACAGGCTGATGTTCAGCTGGCACTCACTGATTCAGGAGGTGGGACAGGGTCTTCCTTATGGGTCAGGTGTCTGTTCCAGTTGGCTGGGGCTGATACCATACTGCTTGTTAAGTACATTGAATATCAACTGGGTACAAAACAACATCAAGTCAAGCATACAACATAATTAGGAATAATATCTTCTTAATTTTCTTGATATTCTTATGTATTCACCATTAGGGCATTTTAGGAGAGATATAGTAAAACTGCATTTTAGACTCCTGTGATATTGGGGATCTAAAAAATTTCAGTTGTATAAAATTCAGGGTAGTGTTATTTCAATGTAAATTAAATGAAGCCTTGTAATGCTGTTCAGCTAGCAGCTGAGAGGTCTGGGGGCTTTCACACCAAGAAAAGGGGGACTTATATCAGTTTGCCATTACTTTGAAGCTGCTGTCTGCTCCAGGTGAAATATTCATGAGGATGGCAGGGCATGGTAGCTCATGCCTATAATCCCAGCACTTTGGGAGGCAGAGGTAGGAGAATCACTTGAGCCCAGAAGTTGGAGACCAGCCTGAGCAATATAGGGAGACCCTGTATCTACAAAATTTTTTTTTAAATGCTGCATGTGGTGGTGCATGCCTTAGTAACAGCTACTCAGGAGGCTGAGGTGCGAGGATCACTTACGTTCAGGAGGTTGAAGCTGCAGTGAGCCATGATCATACCACTGCATTCCAGCCTGGGTGACAGAGCCAGAGTGAGACCTTGTTAAAAAAAAATGATGGGGATGCTTATGGATCCTGTGGCTACCTGAGACTTCCTAGACAATGGCAGCAATTCCGGGAATGTCCTGGTTGATTGGTTTCTATTTCAGAGAACCAACCTGGACATTAACGACCTACCTTCTGTGCCCTCATTTTACAAGAAGAAGTTACCTGCCTTTTCCCTAGCAGTTCTCCCCTTTACCTCTCCTTCTCCCCAGCAGATGTGAACCTTAGTATCCTCCTTGCCTCCCCAGCATTCACCACTTTGAGATAAGAGCTACCCCCCGATGGCAGGGTAACTGAAATCAAGTTTTTTCAGGATGGTTATCACAAGATTTTATTATAGAGCCTCAAGTTGCTATTTAAGCCATTCCTGTTGGTTTTTTCTTCTTTTTATTGGAACCTTCATGTTTATTGTGTTTATGAGGTGAAAGTTTATACAACTTACCATAAGAAAGAAGATACTTAAATTAATTTGGGTGGTTAATAAAGGTGTAAATATTCTCATCCAGTCTATTAGAAGAGCCAGGAACCAAAAAAGATAATGTATCTAATTTTCATCTCTCAGATTCACCTTGTATTTCAAGAGTCTGAGCTGAATATTATTTTCTCATTTGTTTCTCATTCTAGAACAACAAAAGAAAAAGAAGCAAGTCCAAGCAGCATCAGTGCAACAAAGATGCTAAAGACAAAGTGGAGAGGCCTGAGGCAGGGCCCCTGCAGCCACAGCCACCGCAGATTCAAAATGGGCCCATGAATGGCTGCGAGAAGGACAGCTCCTCCACGGATTCTGCCAACGAGAAACCAGCCCTTAACCCTCGTGAGAAAAAGATCTCAATACTTGAGGAACCTTCAAAGGCCCTTCGTGGGGTTGCAGGTCAGTAATGCTTAAGTAAAATTGCTTAGCTTAGGAAGACATAGATGAAAAGAACACACAGGGAGCTCACTGGGGCTACTGTTGATTCTGTTGAAAATAGAAGGTTGTTTTTCTGCAGTGTGTACAATTCAGCCTTCCAGAAGCCAGGATAGTGGGTGAAGGGGAATGTAACAGGGCAGAGAATAAATGCTCAATCTAGCAGTACACCAAGTCAGAGGATTTTTTTTCTCCCTTTTTTTCTTTCTTTTTTTTTTTTTTAAAGGCTGGAGTGCAGTAGTGTGATCATGGCTCACTGCAGCTTCAGCCTTGAACTCCTGGACTCAAGCGGTCCTGCCTTGGACTCCCAAAGTGCTGGGATTACAGGCATGAGCCATCACGCCTGGCCAGTCAGAGGGGTTTTTAAAATGGAAATTCTAGTTTAAAGAAATATTCTATATAGATACCTTTGCTAGAATTCACCTGGAGTAGTGAAGGAATAATTAATGACAAAAAGAAATGTTATTAAATGTTTTCCTTTTGAAAGGGCAGGCCAAATTATTTGAACTACTGGTATTTTTTATATGATGTGACAGAACATAATTTTCCAGGGTGTTAGAATCTGGAACATTAATTATTTGTACTATAGCTATACATTTATTAATCTTTAAAAGGCCACTTCCTAATCCACTATCTGACTTTGGGTGCCTCATTTCTTCTCTAGGGTCCCATTTCCTTTCTGAAAAATAAGGAAACTGTATTGGAATCTGCTAGATCAGTGCTTCTCAGTACTATCTGACCCAATGCCCCATTTTTAGAACAAATCTTAAAATAAAATTCATGCATAATATAACCTACCTAGAAACAGACTTTCAGTAAATAAAAATATAAGAAATTCAGGAAGAACTAAAATAGAAAGCTCAATAAAGAGGACAGATTTTCACACCCACTTATAATGAATCACTTTGCAATTAAATGAAGTAAGGCAGTAGTCAGTTGGATATTGTGGACACTGTTTTTTTTTAGATTTGACATATACAGTAAGAGCTCAATAAGTATATTTGTATGTAACATGGACTCACTGCGAATGCACCTGCTACAAATGCAGTCTGACTTCAGGTACTGGGTGTCAACTCTAATATCATGACTGCTGATATAGTTTTCCACTTGGTGAAAAATTCTTAGTCAAGTTCTAAACATCATAAAGTACCATCTTCCTTTAATTTATGTAATAGTTGAATCCTGGAAATCCAAGCAAATGTTGGAAATCCATAGCAAAACTGTCTAGACTCACATAATTGTATATATTTTTAAATAATCATGAATGTCCAGGAGAACATGAGAAAGTTCAGGACACAGGGTAATTCTTTGTTGTGTAAGACATTCCCAGGATTGCAAGTCATGTAACATCCTGCCCCCCAACCCCACCCCCAACACACACACGATCATTTTGCTAACTTTTAAAAATGTCCCCTCAGTTTTTCAGAATGCCTCCTAAAAGGTGGTAGATCCCTTGATGAGAACCACTACACTAGTTGACCACCAAAGTCCTTCTAGTTATAAAATTTTGAATTTATTGAACCAGTGCCTTTTTAAACTCTCCTTGTATTCAGAGCACTCTGCTAGATGCCACAGTAGATCCAAGAGAAAGATGTGATATGGTCTATGCCCTGATGGAATCACATTCTGATATCCTTGAAGAGAAGGCTGTAGGTTCACTGGTGCATTTTAAGGTTTGATATCCTTGAAGAGAAGGCTATAGGTTCACTGGTGAGTTTAAGGTTTGGGGAAGAGAGGGGCTGCATCTAACTGAATGATCCTGGGAGATTTCCTGGGAGCACTGGGTATTAAAGGACCAAGAGAACTGAGGTGGTAAAAAGGACTTGGAGCATTAGAGAGAAGTAAGGAGAACTTTACTGAGTGCCCTCACGTATTGCATGCCTGCTGTATGTGACACAGTGCTAGCCTCTGACAAACCAAAGATGAGTAAGACACATCCGTGCCTAAGAAAAGTTCAGTCTAGCAGAAGAGATAGAGGTGCAAACAGAAAATCAAATGGTGACATGAACCAAATCAGGGTGGCAGTGAGAAGGCATTGGCATGCTCCATAATACACTAGTAAGTTCTTAAATTGTTCACAAAGCACAAATATTCTTCTAGAAACACATTTCCTAACAACTCCACTAATCGTCCTGAAATTCATATTATCCTTATTTATTTCATGATGGTTTCCTAAAACCAAATGATGACAACAAGAAAAATAATCTATTTTATTTTGAATCTGAATTCTCTAGGAATTTTTTAATTCAGTTTTCAGTGCCTGCAATTTTGAGACTATTTTGATTTATAGTCAGAGCAAGAGAAAGAAATTAAATAATCAAATGGCAGATTCCCAACTTTAGTTATTATTGCTTTCACATGAATTACTTTCAAAATCTAATTACTCAAGTTGCCATTTTGATATCAATCATAGACTAAAAGCTTAGCATGTATATATTTTCATTTACTTATAATTTATACCTTCTTCATAAAACAATGTCAGTAACTCTATCAAGTATAAGACATTAAAGCAAATTCGATGTAGAAGTGCTTTCCTTCCCAGTGGACAGCTGCCTTGAAAGTTAAGTACCCACTAGGGGAGTGGGTACAAGGGGGCTTTTGGAAACCCTAACATGAAACTTTCTGTAAAGAATCCTTTCTTGCACGAAGAGTGATCCCATTCTCCCTTCTGTTTTGTAAGAAGGCATTGAGGTGTGTTAGTATTATTTGTTAATGTCACTGATTCATTACAAATGTCTCTGCAATAAATTTTTCTCTTAAAGAATAAATGAGCCAGGCATGATAGCTCACACTTGGCATCCCAGCACTTTGGGAGGCTGAGGCAGGAGGATTGCTTGAGCCCAGAAGTCCAAGACCAGCCTGGGCCACATGGCGAAACCCCATCTCTACAAATAATACAAAAATTAGCTGGGCCTAGTGATGCATGTCTGTAGTCCCTACTACCCAGGAGGCTGAGGTGGGAGGATCACCTGAGCCCAGGAGGTTGAGGCTGCAGTGAACCATAATCATGCCACTGCACTCTAGCCTGGGTGGCAGAGTGAGACGCCTCAAAAAAAAAAGAAGAGGAAGAAATGATGGTAATGGAAGCTTAGTAGATGTTCTTGCAAAAGGATGCAAATCTCCTTCTTCCCCCTTAACTTCTTTAGCAGCCCACTTATTATTGTAAATTTTAAAGTGAATTTTTAGCTACAGTAATCTGCCCTCATCCTTGGAAGATAGGTTCCAGGACCCCTAGTGAATGCCTGAAATAATGTACGCTGTTTTTTTCCTATACTACACAATACTACGCTAAAATTTAATTTATAAATTAAGCTGGGCACAGTGGCTTATGCCTGTAATCCCAGCACTTTGGGAGGCCGAGGTGGGCAGATCACAAGGTTAGGAGTTCAAGACCAGCCTGACCAACATAGTGAAACCCTGTCTCTACTAAAAATACAAAAAGTAGCTGGGTGTGGTGGCAAGTGCCTGTAATCCCACCTACTTGGGAGGCTGAGGCAGGAGAATTGCTTGAACCTGGGAGGCGGAGGTTGGAGTAAGCTGAGATAATGCCACTATACTCCAGCCTGGGAAACAGAATGAGACCCTGTCTCAAAAAAAAATATATATATATATATATATGCATTAAGCACAGTAAAAGATTAAAAATAACCAATATAAATAGAACAATTATAGCAATATACTGGTCTCTTTCTTGCTCTCTCTCTCAAAATATCTCATTGCACTATAAACAGCCTTATTGTGCTGATGTGAAATGATAAAATGCCTGTGTGATGAGATATGGTGACACTCAATCTGATCACCAAGATAGCCACTAAAGTGACGAGTGGGCAGGTATCGTGTATGGCATGGATGCTGTGGACAAAGGCATGATCACATCCTGGGTAAGACAGAGTGAGATGGCACAAGATTTCATCACACTACTCAGAACAGTATGAAACTAAAAACTTAATGAGTTGTTTATTTCTGGAATTTTCTGTTTACTATGTTTGGGCTGCAGTTGACTGTGGGTTACTGAAACTGTGAATAAGGGAGGACTATTGCAGTTAGATTTTCCTGCCCCAGAATTATGAAGGGTCATCAGAAAGTTGATG
This sequence comes from Cacajao melanocephalus, assembly GCA_963573385.1. Classification (NCBI taxonomy): domain Eukaryota; kingdom Metazoa; phylum Chordata; class Mammalia; order Primates; family Pitheciidae; genus Cacajao; species Cacajao melanocephalus. The sequence goes on from CAUYLG010067418.1 coordinate 96,529, forward strand.
CCAAAACTATCTAATGGCCTTAAAATGCTTGCTCAATCTACTGGCAATCGCAAGAGCTTTAACAGGCAGTCCACAGATGAGTGTTAGACTGTAGACACTCGGCGCCCCATTTTGAGTAGAATGTTTGGAACTAGAAAGGATGAGAGGGACGCTTTAATCCTGTCTCCCCACTTTATGACTGAAGAAACTACGACTCCTGGTTGAGAAGGTGAGAGGATAACCCTCTTGAACTCTCTGCAGTTTGCAAAAGGCTGACTCAAATCCATGTAATTTTATTATGTAGTGGAGAGTTACTGCTAAAACCATGGGCTCCCTAACTCCTAAAAAAATGTGTAATTGAAAAATTAGAAAAAAGTCACAATAACAAAGCCATATAATGATACTCTGTACTTGAGTGACTTCACAGCATAAGCCTAAAAGAAATCTCCAAGCTACTATAGTGGAGCATTTATCAAGCCCTCCAGTAATGGAACTAGCTCAACAAAGGCTGCCCTGAATGCCCCACTGGGCAGGAGGCTGTGAACATGTGGGATGCATGTTTTATCTTTTTATAACACCTTGACATTCAGGATCTCTCTTTTTTAAAGTCTTAAACAGAATCATTTTTTTAGTAGGGGAAAAGTTAGCTTTAAGATATATGCAGGTGGCTCAGGGGTGTTAGTGTGACTTCCTACATGAAAAATCACCACCAAAAGCATCATCATTTCAGGCTGTAAATATAGCACTGTCAAGTGGGACAATGCTGTGTGTCAGCAGATAGCTTAGAAGTTTAGGAGTATGTTTTAAGCCGAGAGTAGTTTTTTCTGTATCTCAGAATTTTTAATAACAGCTCAAATTGGATCTTTTGTATAATCCAATCAAAATCATCCTAGGCTCAAATACAAAGTCAGGCAAAGAGTAGATCGAGATTTATTTCTGCCGAGCCGGCACAGTGGCTCACACCTGTAATCCCAGCACTTTCAGAGGCTAAGGCGGAAAGATTACTTGAGGCCAGGAGTTCGAGACCAGCCCAGGGAGCATAGCTAGATCTCATCTCTTAAAAAAAAAAAAAAAAATTAGCTGGGTATGGTGGCTCATACCTGTAGTCCCAGCTACTTGGGAGGTTGAAGTGGGAAAATCCTTTGAGCCGAGGAGTTTGAGGCTGCAGTGAGCTATGACTGTGCCACTGTACTATAGCCTGGGCTACAGGGCAAATTCTTATCTCAAAAAAAAAAAAAATATATATATATATATATACACACACACACATATATATATTTTACTAAACGTATATTTACTTTTAGTGAAAAATATATATTTTATATATTTTTAATATATATTTTATATATTTATATATATTTTAGTAAAATACATATATTTTACTGAAACTGCCAAGAATAATGCTTTTTTCAAAGACCCTAAATATCTAAAGCACATTATGACCTTAGGGTCTAATATTGCTAAATGTTCCTCCTGCCCTATATTTTTTTGAGGCTCATAAGCTAAAATGCATTTACTTGTCTCCACTTAGGCCAAAATAGGAATTCAGATTCCTATCTTGTCTTTCCCCCACTGGACACAATTCTCATTGAATAGGAAAGGAGCAAGACTGTGGGCCATCAGCAGCTTCCCAGAGATAAACTCTGGGGCAGGGCGTTCCTCTTGCTTACCCAGCAGCCATCCTTTATGTTGCCTCCTCATGTAAAGCATCCTGGGAAGCCAAGTCTTCTGTCCGTGTTCCTTGGAACAAAAAGCTCCATGCCACGGTTGCTGACCTGCCTGAGCCAGACTGTACAGCCTGCCCTGTACCACAGAGCAGGAACAGCCCTGCATTTTTACCTTTGTGATGCAGATTCTGTATTAGGGCACAGCACCTGCGCAGAGCTGCTTTCTCATCCTCAAGTGAACTGAACCAAATGTGAGAGAAAGGATCCTGTGCCCTTAGAATGTCAGGTGCTCCCCCTCATTTGTGCTTCCTGTAACAAACAACAGCAAAAACACCCCACCACCATTTCACAGTATTATTATGTTAGGAGGTTCACCACAGGTTGTTCAAGCAGATTTTTTTTATGTTGCTGTTGGTCCTGGCCTCAAGATTACCTCTTCTGCTTCACTAAGCCCCACATTGGATCAGAAGATTAGCAAAGATCAACAAAAAGAAAGCAGCCAGCTTAGAACTTTAATAGTAAAAGTCAAATGTGTATATTCTAGGATTTCAGCAGTGCCAGCTCTCAAATGGAAGCAATATAATGTCACAGCTAAGAACCAGGGCTTTAACATTAGACATGTTTGGTTTCAAATTTCGGTCTCATTACTTATGAGGTGTGTGACTCTGAATAGGTTAACCACTCTGCATCTCACTTTCCTCATCTGCAAAATACAGAATATTCCTCCACTTTACAAGATTATGGTGAGCAGTAAACGAGATACATAAAGTGATTAACTCAGCATCTGGAACAGGGTAGACCCTCTTATCATTCATTTATCCTTTGAGTAAATATTTTTAAGCATCCAACATGTGTCAGGAATTTTTTACAGGAAGCGAACAAGACAACAAACTTTTTGCTCTTGGGGAGTTTATGTTCTTTAGGGTGGGGGGGATGGGGAGAAGAGATGGATAATAAACCAGAATACAACTAAGTTATCAACATAATTCTAGACTGTACTAAATGTTATAAAGGCAGCATGTAGAAGGGCAGCTGGGGAGTGTGCGTGTGCAGCGATTCCATAGAAGGTCCTGCCGTGACATAAGTGTCAGGAGACATTGAAGCTAAGATCCCAGTGCCTCAATTCAGGCTCTCTTGTGCCAAGTTATAGTGGTTTGAACAGCCAGTGTTTTATTTAAACTTTTATTAAGTATTTTAGCTGAAGCCCTTGTAGAATTATAACCATAGGTTTTTACTATTTTTTATTATAGGTCTGATATTCTCTCTATATATATCTATATCTGTATAGCTGATGTTAATTACTGTCATATGAACATGCATTTTTGAAGTTTGTATTTTGGTCAGGCACAGTGCCTCATGCCTGTAATCCCAGCACTTTGGGAGGCCAAGGTAAGAGGATCACTTGAGACCAGGAGTTCAAGACCAGACTGGGCAACATTGTGAGAGCTGGTTCTATAAAAAAAAAAAACGTAAAAATTAGCGGGGCCTGGTGGTCCTTGCCTATAGTTCCGGCTGCTTGCAGAGCTGAGGTGAGAAGATCCACTCAAGCCCAGAAGGTCAAGGCTGCAGTGAGCCATGATCGCACCACTGCACTCCAGCCTGCGTAACAAAGCGAGACCCTGCCTCAAAAAATAAAAACAAAGTTTATATTTTAAAGCACATAATTACTATTCTCACTCCTCTTTAATTATTGTTTTAGCATCTAAATATGTGATATTAATTCCCATTGATAGTGGTGTTTTTCTCAGCCTCAACCTCAGCTTCACATAACTCGGTATCTTAGATTGCATTTGCAATGACTTAGAGCCCTGCTTCCTTTCTCTATATATGATAAAGCAGAAAGAGACAGACATAGACACAGGGTGTAGTGACATGAGGGCACAGGAAACATAAAACCCCTCAGGTATTTTTCTGTCACCTGGGCAGAGTGAAACCCAAAGCCTGCTCTCTTCTCTTTCTCATTCAAAAAGAATTTTTGCTGCAACTGTAAAGCAAAAACACAAAACTGTTCACCTCTGAATAGCTGATACCTTTATAACTTCCCACCCACGTCTTGTTATGGTGATTTCAGTTACAAATGGACTTAATTAAATGGAATGTACCGCTTACAAAGATCAAAAGGCTTTCAAAAAATTTTTTTTAGAGATTTTTGAACAAAGATGTAAATGTTTCTATTAAAATGCAATAAGATGGAGACTCCATTTCCTCTTATGTGATTATTATGCATTGCATTTCTATATCAGAATATCTCAAGCACCCTATAAATATATAAAGTACTATGTACCCACAAAAATTTTTTAAAAAATTTTAATGCAATAAGAATTAAATTTGTTTTACAGAGAAATAAGACAGTGGAAAAATCAAGTTATTTGGCCTACTTTGTGTTACTGACAACTTAGTCCATTGACTTTATTACCTTTTCATATTTATTTATATATTATTATATATAATAATATACATAAATATTAAATCTATGAAGGTATTAATGACATGAGATCTTGTAAAGACAGTAAATATAAATAAAACTAAAGATGTTATTCCAGTTGAAAAGTTACCACTTTTATGCCCTCTGAGCTGATCAAGCTTTATAGGATTTGAATGAAATAATAAGAGTCTATCTGTATTTGATAAAGACATGAAAAGGCAGAACTGACATTGTGTCTGCTGCATAAACTTGTCTGTTTTGGTCTCTGTTCCAAAGTTATTGCTTCCTCCAAATTTTTGTTAATTACCCTGTCATGTAAAGATAGAAGAATGATGAAACTTGCAAATCATAGTGTATAATTATGAGAGAATAGTTTTCTTAGCCTGGGCAACATGGCAAACCTCATCTCTACAAAAAAATACAAAAATTAGCTGAGCATGATAGCAAACGCCTAAGTCCCAGCTACTCGGGAGGCTGAGGTAGGAGGAACACTTGAGCTGGGGATAGAGGCTGCAGTGAGCCATGATCACACCACTGCACATCATCCTGGCTGAAAGAACAAAACCCTGTCTAAAAAAAAAAAAAAAAAAGAAGGCCAGACACTGTGGTTCATGCCTATAATCCCAGCACTTTGAGAAGCCAGGGCGGGCGGATCACCTGAGATCAGGAGTTTGAGACCAGACTGACCAACATGGAGAAATTCTGTTTCTACTAAAAATACAAAATTAGCTGGGCATTGTAGTACATGCCTGTAATCTTAGCTACTCGGGAGGCTGAGGCAGAAGAATCACTTGAACCCAGGAGGCAGAGGTTGCGGTGAGCCAAGATTGCGCCATTGCACTCTAGCCTGGGCAACAACAGAAAATCTCAAAACAGGAAAAAGGAGTTTTCTTGAGGCTTCATCACTAGACCAGTATTCTGTAACATCTTCAGAGAGTTACCTTAACTCCCTGTCTTCATTCTTCACCTCCCTCTCGCTCATCACCTCACTGTTACGGCTTTTAGCCTCATCTCTCCAAATAAACTGCTCTAGGTAAACTGTGCTAGGTAAGTTTAGCAGTGGCCTCCATGTTATTGAATCTAGCCACCATTTTTATTGTTTTTTTTCCAGCAGTATTCAGCATTGTTGACCACTCTATTCTTAACAGCTCTATCCTTTCCCTGTGGTTTCTATGGCATGACACTCTCCTGATTGTGTCCCTCTGTCTTTATTGCTTCCTCTCTGTTTCTTTTGGAGGTCATTCTTCTTTACCTTGCTGCTAAATTGCTGCAGCTCCTCAGGGCTTGTTTGATCTCAGGTCCTTCATCATATAAAGCTACACACTCTCTTTAGATTATTTCAGCCATACTCTAGCTTTAATTATGTGAGATGGCTCACAAACTCATCTTCCTAGTTCAGGCTACACTCTAAACTCCAGACTCTTCTTTAACATTTTCACATTGCTGTTTCAAAGCCCTTCAACAACATGCTCAAAACAAACTCATGATCTCCCTTACCAGTCATGGCTCTCTTTTAGTGCTCCTGATCGTAGTGTACCATCTATCCAATTGTGCAAGCCAGAAATCTAGTCCATGACATCGCTCTCTTTCTCACTCCCCATTTCCAATCTATTCCCATTTCCTGTTGGTTTTCATTTCTGTGTATTTCTAGAATTCATTCATTGCTCACTCTCTTCCCCTGCCTTCCCACCAAATCTACCATCCTCACTTGCCTGCACTGCAGCAGTAGTCTACTCATTAATCTCCTGGCACTTACCGTTGTTCCTCTGTAAATCATTCTCTATCCTGTAATCATTTCAAAACACAAATCTGGCCTCTGTGACCCACTCCAGCCTCTTTGCCTGGCATATCCCTTCTTGTCCTTTCTACTTTAGCCCTCATACTGGCCATGAGTATCAGTCAAGATCAAGTCAGGAGATAGGAACCATACTGGTTATTTGAATAGGAGACATGTAATGTAAAGCATTGTTAACTAAAACAGTAGGAGGTTACTAACTACTAGAAGGGGTAAATGAGGACCATAAGGTGTCCACATGTAGTATGAGAGCAATTACTGTATCTGCACTGAGGAGAATCACACAATAAAGGAACTAAGTACTGGGAAGGCCTCCAAGCCAAGACTGAGATTCTGACCTGATCGGAGAAGGTGTGTGGCTACCAGCGAACGGGCAGCCTTGCAGTGGTGAAGAAACTTGCCAAAGGGCATGGACTGAGCTCTTTTGTTAAGAGGCTGCCATTGCCAGAGGGTGTAGGTCAATTGGAGCTGCTCAAAGCCACTAATAGTGGTGGGAGGTGGGGAAAGGAACATGACATGAGGATGTAATTGGAGCTCCTCTGCATGGCTGCTGGGTTCCTGTGAATAATAATAATAATAATAATGATAATTGAGGTCCAGAACCCTGAGGAGAGGTATACTCCTGTTCTTATGGCCTTGCAGAGTAACTGTGTTGCCATCTGCTGATACCAAAGTTAACATTCTACTAGCTGGCAGAAAAGAATTGTTTACAAGGTCCAGCTCCAGTATCACAAAGTAGGGCAGGAAGAGCAGATCTAGAGCCAAGAGACACTATAACTTGATAACTGGTGCATAATGCTTTCTTCCCTGCAAATGTAGTCATTGCTTGGAATACAATTTCCCACCCTTTTCAACTAGTTATTTCATGTGATTTCAGATGAGATCATTTAGATCTCAGCTTAGGTGTTACTTCCTTGGGTAATTCTTTCTTGATATCCCCAGGTCAAATATGCCAGTATGGATTTCAGAACACTATGTGCTTTTCTTTCCTGACACCACAGTTGCAATTTTTCATTTGTTTGTATGGTGGTTTGATTTATACATCTTCCTATTAAACTGCAAGTTCTGTAAAGACAGAGACCACATCTGTCTTTCATTACCATTGTATTTCTGGGGCCTGGAACAATGATGGGCACTCACACAATCCTTTCTCATGATCTCTGTTGAATTTTAATGACAAATACATCTGAAGGAGTGTAGGTTAATTAAATTTTTGTAAGTTGCTATGTTGTTTTTTAAAGATAATCATGGATTTTGTGTTTCTGGGTTTAAAAAGACTTTATACTAACTGAGGAAATTTGAAAATTCAGTAAGGTTTGAGGCAAAAAAAATGAAACAATCCTACCTCCCAGAAATAACCACTGTTAAATTTCATTTCAGAATTTTTAAATGCACAGATACGTAGATTTCTTTAAAAATCATATTAAACAGCATGTGAACCTTTGTATTCTGCTTTGCACTTAACATGAGATTATGAACATTATATAATATCATTAAATGTTCTTTAAAAACATGATTTAAATATCTGCATTGTATTTTTATGAATGTGCCATGTGCCATATTTCTTTTCTTTTTCTTTTAATTATTTCAAAATTATTGTCCATGTGAATTGGGTTTTGTTTTGTTTTGTTTTATTTTCTGAGACAGGCTGGAGTGCAGTGACATGATCTTGGCTCATCACAACCTCTGCCTCCCAGGTTCAAGTAATTCTTGTGCCTCAGCCTTACAAGTAGCTGGGGTTACAGGCGCCTGCTACCATGTCCAGCTAATTTTTGTACTTTTAGAGAGATGAGGTTTTGCCGTGTTGTTCAGGCTGGTCTCGAATGCCTGACCTCAGGTGATTCGCTCACCTCAGCCTCCCAAAGTGCTGGGATTACAGGCATGAGCCTCCACTGTTTGGTTTTATAAACATATTATAGTGAACATCTCTGGTATATAGATTTGTGTGAACAACCATGATTATTTCCTTAGCGTATATTCTTAGAATTACTGGGTTCAAAGGGTATGAATCGTTGTTAAGTTATTAATATATTACCATCCAGAAAGGTCATACTAATCTCATTGTTTTTACTTGTAAAACTGATTAGTAGGGGGATGGAACTTTTTAAGAAGTTTAATTTCCATTTTCATTTCTTTTTTGTAAATATTTAAGAACACAAAGATCAACTACCAAAGAACTACCAATTATATTATCAGGTATCAGGTCTCATAAAACACCATTATATTCACATAAGTACTTTTTAAAGAGTGATAACATGCTTTAAGTAGCATAGATATTAGCAATTTTAGACATAATTTTACAACAAAGTTATGCTTTGTTTCTTTATCAATTTTTTTCCAAATAGAACTACTTTACAATACATATTCAGATCAGATGATGTGCTTTGCTGCAATTACCTGTGTATAGGAGACAGTGAAACCATCTTAACTCAAAGGGTTAAACTAATTTTAGAAAGTATTATGTTTAATACATTCCTTAAAGTTAGAGTTGAATTCTTAGATTTGAATTATTTCTTCAGTCTACTTATAAGTACTTTAAGTTTTCACTAAAAAGTAAAAACTAAAGAGAAAAAAAGGTTTTTCAGAAACTTTGAAATTTGAATACATACATGGCTGTACATACATAATGAAAACTTTTTGAATCTAAGTTCATATATTTTCCCCAAGAGAAGGGTTTGTTTTCTTTGGCACTGCTAACAAAAACAACCTGCACAATTCATTTATTGTACAAAATAAATCAAATGAAGGACAAGTAAAGTATGTAAGTTGATACTAAGATTTAGTAACCAGAAAGCTGATAGTTTTCAGTGCCGGCAAGAGTTAAATGTGAGAAAAATTGCAGGCACTGCAGCTGAGTGTAAATGGTACAACTTGACTGAAAAGTAATTTGACAAAGCATATCAAGAACTTTTCAAGAAAAAGAAAGGCATGAATTTTTATTGCCTTCATAACAAATTTCCTTAAATTATAGTAAAGAAATTTTTAAATGTAGAAATCCACAATACTGAAAAAAATGAAAAAAGCCATCAGTTTCTGCAAGAAGAGACGTAGATGGAAGGGGCTTTATTGATGAATCAGATGCTGCAGCATAGAATACAGAGGGAGGCGCTTTGGCGGGGAGGAAGATGATTGCCCTGCAGAATCAGAACCCCAGGGGAGCCCTGGGTTCAGAGACAGCACATTGGATGGAAGGCAAGCTCAAGAAGAGGAATATAAAGGGAGGAATTAAATGAAAGTATTTTAAGGAACAGTCCACTATCCTCTTACCATCTCTTCCATTCCCCAGCTTGTTCTTTTAGCTGCCTAACATTCATCCTCAAGGCAAAAAGGGAGGAAGAGAGTGGACAGTGATCTGCAAGTACTTTAATCACCTGTTAGAACAAAAGTCAAAACTCTTTAAAGGAAAAGAAGATCTAGAATTTCTCAGTGCATCATCCAAAATGGTCAATGCCCAATTTTAAAAATTACTAGACATGGGAAGGAGCAGAAAAATGTGACCTATAATGAAGAGAAAGGTTAGTCATTAGAAACAGACCCATTGACAACACAGAAGTTGGAGTTAGCAGACAAGGATTGCTAATTAAAAATATATTAAGAATTGTACAGGAAAAAAGATGGATATAATGGATGAAGAGAACGAAAATTTAAATCATCAGATGTGCTTGGCAGCAGTTCAGACAATGAAGAAGAAAGGATGAGTTAACTTAAAGAGAAGTCAAAAGAAATTATGCAAACTGAAGAACAGAGAGAAAAAAAGTAAAAGAATAAAACAAACAAAGCCAGAGCCTCAGTGGCTTAAGGCACAGTATCAGGCAGTCTCACACAGGTGTAATTGGATGCAGAAGGAGAACAAAGAGAAAATTGGGGGGTGGGGAAGGAAGAAGCTATGAAGGAATAACAGACACAGTTTATCCGAATTTGATGAAAAACAACAAGCCACATATCCAGGTGTCATTTCATAGTACTATGTTGTTTGATTGATCAAAAAGACATAACACTTCTAAATGTATATGCATCTAATGATTTCAGATCCATGAAGCAGCAATATATAGAACTAAAGAGACAAATCCAAATCCACAGCAGTTGTAGATTTTAATACCATGTTCTTAGCAACTTATAGAACATATAGATTAAAAATCAGTAAGATCATAGATTATTTGAACAATACTATCAACCAACTTGAGCCAATTGATATTTATAGGACAACATATCCAACAATTTTAAGAGAATATGGCATTTACATTAAAGTAGGCCAGTTGCTGGACCATAAAATAAGTTTCAAATTTTAAAACACCATCTTAAGAATATGGTGTCTGAACACAGTAGAATTGAATTAACAATAGCAATAAGATAACTAAAAAAATCCCCAAATGTTTAAAAAGTCATCAATCTTCTAAACAATCCATTAGTCAAAAAGAAAAATTCACAAGAGATATGAGAAAAATTTTAAACTCAATCATAATGAAAATATAATAAACCAATTTCCAATATCAGGAATAAAATTAACCCTGACTCTTCATTTCATTTAAAAGCCAACAACAGGATATTATAAACAACTTTATGCCAATAAATCCATAAACTTAAATGAAATGGACAGATTCTTAAAAAACACAACTTACTGAAACACACAAGAAGAAATAGAAAATCCAAATACCCCCATGCCTAGCAAAGAAATTCATAATTAAAATTTCCAGGTTGAGCTGACTTCTTTGGTGAATTCTCATGAACATTTGAGGAAGAAATATAATTGCAACCTTAAACAGTTTCAGAAAATAGGAAGAAGGGACTACTTCCCAACTCATTTTATTAGGCCAGCATAACTCATATCAAAACCTGACTAAGTTACTACAAGAAAGGAAAATTACAGAACAATATTGTTAATGAATACAGAAGCAAAAATCTTCAACAAAACATTACAAATGAAGTGAACAATATATAAAAGGATAATACACCATGACCAAGTGTGTGTGGTTAATCTCAGGAACTCAACTTTGGTTTAACATTGAAAACAAATCAACATAATATTATTAATTAATAAAATAAAGGAGAACAATTATATTATCATCTCAATGTGTAAAATAAAAAAAAAAGTCACTTGACAAAAACTGTCAGCAAAGTAGGAATACAAGGGAACTTCTTGAGTCTAATAAATACATGGAAACTCTACAGCTATGTAATACTTAATAAAATACTGAATGCAATTTCCCTAAGACCGAGAACAGTGCAAGGATGCTCATTCTGCCTTGTAGTTAGAATTAATAAGACAAGAAAATAAGGCAAGGAATGATTGGAAAATAAGTTAGACTTTACTACCAATGTCGTCATTGTGTATGTAGAAAGAAAATCTTAGGAAATCTACAAAAAAATAAATAAAGCTGCCAGAATGAATGAGGAAATTAGCCAGGTTGCTAGATACAAGTTCAATATATTAAAAAGCACTTGTATTCCTGAACTCTAGCAACCAACATTTGGGATTTGAAATTTTTTCACATTTTACATGCTAGTTATTAAGGTCAGACATCTATTTCTCATTTATTGCCTATTAGTAAACCAGAGTTGACACATCGTGCACTCTCTATATGTGTCTGTTGAAGCCTTGAATCAGAAACCAAACGTAATACTCAGGACATTATATATCATTTATGTTGGGATTTGATAAGTGTTTTTAATAAAAGGAAGGCTCAATTAATAGTTAAATTCAAGGACACAAACTTCTAGAAGCCATTTTTAGATACATGGACAAGGATTAAATTAAAATGTATATAATTTTTGTTGAAATCTAGGCAGATGGAGTGTTTCCAGAGATAATTTTTCTTTCCAAGATATGGCTACTATGGTTCAAATATTTGATGAATATTAGGTAGAGACACAGCCAGAGACTCATATCAAACTAGGCTCCCTACAGTTGGAAGGGCCATAGGCATGCATAGCACTGAAGTAACACTGATTCGCTCATTCAGTATTTATTATGGACCTACGAGATACCAAGTATATACAGTAATGATGAAAAAGACATACATCACTGTCACCACTTTTCTCATGTAGAAATTGCAGAGGATAGTTTAAGGCTTCACTAAAAGAAATATCCTCTTTTAGAATATAAATTAGTAGTGATTACACACTGTAGATCAACAATCTCACACTCCTTGTGTATCCTATTAGTGTTTATCCAATAGAAATTTAACTCAAGCTATGTATATAATTTATATTTTCTGTAGCCACATTTAAAAAGTGTTAACAGGTTAATTAATTGCATAATATATTTAACAATGTAGCAAAAATAGCATTTCAACATGTAGTCAATATTTTTAAATTATTAAAGAAATATTTTAAATTTTTAATTTTGTACTAAATTTTCAAATTGCCACATATGTTACACTTATAGCACATCTCAATTTGGACAAGCCACCTTTCCAGTGTTTAATAGCCACGTGGCTAGTGGCTATCTTACTGGACAGTGGAGGCTTATGTATGAATCAGCCCCCATTGAGCTACAACCTGTTGAAGTTTACAAGTGGACTCCAGATAGATGAAGAGCTGGTGGTATTTCTGGCCTGTAATGTTAGAGGAAAGTCACCGTATCCAGTGACTTTCTGTTATAGCTCTATAACTCTCCACTGGTTTTCATTTGCAAGAGTCCCAGAGCTTTACTATATTTGAAGATAGATCTGTACAGCCAGTATGCAAATATGTACAAGTGGTCTTGAAGATTTTAATGTTCAGTGATTCCACTAGTAATAAGACAGCTTTTCAGGACCTAAAAAAATATTGCTACTCACATTTCTCAATTAATATTTGTTGAATGAATGTTGAAATGAACCAGTAGACCACATATCAGTTCTCTGATACACAAACAAGATGTTTTCAGCTCTAGGTTAATGAGCCCATGCTCATTTGCATGCTTGGCTTTCATTTAAAATTCTTTTGCATTTTATTTCAATAATTTTTTCCCCTCTGTTCTAAGGTCATTGTTTCCATTAAGCTATAGTATAAATCCCATTATTTTCAGGAATATGATCTCTTTATGACACTATGCACAAAGATCTGTGTTTTAAATTTGAAATGGTTTGAATGTTTGTACCCTCCAGATCTCATGTTGAAATGTGATTCCCAATGTGAGAGGTAGGGCCTCGTGGGAGGTGATTGGATCATGGGGACAGATCCTCATGAATGGTTTACCATCCCCTTGATGATAAGCGAGTTCTTTCTCAGTTACTTTATGTGAGATCTGGTTGATTAAAAGTATGTGGCACCTTTCCCCTCACTCTCTTGCTCCCATTCTCACCATATGACACGCTGGCTCCCATTCATCTACTGCCATGATTGTAAGCTTCCTGAGGCTCTCACCAGAAGCTGAGCACATGTTGGCATTATGCTTCTTGTACAGCATGCAGAACCATGAACCAAATAAACCTTTTTTCTTTAAAAATTACCCAGGCTCAAGTATTCCTTTACAGCAATGCAAAAACAGCCTAACACAGAATTCTCAATTTCTAATATCTCATCAAGACTAACTCTTAACTGGGATTTAGAGAGGTAGTGACTTGGAACCAGCTTGGACGTAATCATTGTTTTAAGACAAATGTTTATAGACTCAACATAAAATTAGCTTTTTATCTTTTACAGTAGGGTTTTCAGGGTGGCTGGTACCACCCATCTCCACTCCAATAGAATCACCTGGGGAGGAGAAGCCTAGGCCCATGGCTGAATTGGAATCTGGAAATGGTGTTTGGGAACTTGCATATGTAATATGTACCAAGTCATCTTCTGCCATGATTGTAAGCTTCCTGAGGCCCTCACCAAAAGCTGAGCAAATGTTGGCATTATTAATATTTGTGAAACTCATTTCACACTGAAGTTTGACAGCCAGTGCCTTATAGTGAAGTTCTACTTTAATATAACTAAGGATAAAATTGCATACTACCATTTGAATCTGTTTTATTACTGAAGGAAATGCTGTTTTCAGTACTTATATACTTCATTTACTACCTTTGCTAAACATTTTATTGTGTACTGTGAGTAAATGGTTAAGGGTATTCATCATTCAGCTCATAAAAAGTATGTTGTGCTTTCTTGATATGTAAGTTATGAATGATGGATTCAACCGAAGTCTAATTATATTGATCATGAATGGACTAATGTCTAAAATCAAATTGACTAGGACCTAGATCGTATTCCTTTGTATTTTTTTAAGTGTAGTCTCTGTAATGTTTGTGACTATGTCAGGTAAGATGTTCATTATTTTTTATTTTTTCCATGAAATTGTTTAAATGTACTTTAATTCAGTCATAATTCTACAGAAAGCCATTGAGCCAGACACAAGTACTAGGGCTTCAAAAAAGAATTGCCCTCAGTGTTAGCCCTTGGGAAGATCACAGCCTCTACAAGGTAGCGGGGAGGGGCAGATATGGGAAGCCTTGTGTTAAAACATAACCATGGTACTATGGTTTTAAGTAAAGCAAGGCAACATGGGAGTAGAGAGAAGTAGGGCAAAGGCGGCTATCTGAAAAGGCTGGGTTTCACAAAGATAATGTGTTCTGTCTGAGTGCAAGCCAGTCAGCCAGAGAAGTGAAGGCATTCCCACAAGGTCATCCAGGACATAGGGAATATCAGAACTTGGTTCTCCCAGATTCAAACTGCAAAGCTTTCTACAAGAACATGGCCTTCAAAAGCATACCAGCTTCCTCTTTCTCACACCCAAAGCTCTCTCTGGTAGTAAGTAAGATGTTAAGTGTGATACATTTCCTTTTCAAGCCACTAACGTGCCATTTAATTCACTCCAGCAATAACTAAATAGGAACCTACCTTTAAAAGATGCCAAAAGCAACATCCTGCTAATTTATTGCCACATCTATTAAAGCTCCAGAGAGAATCTGACTCCCTAGATATTAAATATAGTTGAGATATTATGATGATGTTTTCTGATTTAAGCCCTTCATAAATTAGATGCAATGATTATAGTACCTGTTGTCACTTCATTTTTGCTGTATCTCCAATCACTCTTCTGCCTTCATTAATTCAGAATAAAATATCACAAGACATTAATGTAGCACTTGGAGATAGGAGAGCTACATTTTTATAGCCTCAATATGAAATTGTACTTAAAGACTCATAGCCTTTACTGGAATTGCAGGAGAGAAAAGGCCCTGCTCATCTCCTATAAGCCTCTTAATAACCTTCCTAGATAGTTATGGATGAGGAAACTAAGGCTCAGAGATGCCCAGGGTCACTCTGCAAGTAATTACCAGAGCCAAAACATGTCCAGGTCTTCCTACTCAAAATACAAGGCTCTTCTAGTACATCCTCTAATCTTCTGGGGATTCTTTTAAAACAGTTTCTTGGCTGTTTGCAATGAAAGGCATTATTGCCAACATGTAAACAAAAACAGAAATCTTGGCATCCTCCATCACTTTATCATAAGTGTTTTTAGTTTATCACTTCACAGTCATTATTTGGTGTTTTCTTACAGAAGGCAACAGACTACTGCAACAGAAACTATCCTTAGATGGGAACCCCAAACCTATACATGGAACAACAGAGAGGTCAGATGGCCTACAGTGGTCAGCTGAGCAGCCTTGTAACCCAAGCAAGCCTAAGGCAAAAACATCTCCTGTTAAGTCCAATGCCCCTGCAGCTCATCTTGAAATAAAGCCAGATGAGTTGGCAAAGAAAAGAGGTAAAGTGATTTCTTTTGCACAAATGATTCAACGTATTTTGCACATACAGAAAAGTGCCAGAGTGACAGAACTTTCCAAAAGATGCTGCTTAGTGAAGAGAGATGCACATGAAATTGCATTTTTTTCTGTGACCCACATAGATGGAAAGGCAGATGTGATTCCTCCTCCCGTGTAATCAAAGGTCTTGAATATTTAAATGGAATTACATCTCTTTTCTCTGCACCTCTGAGACCATTCTTCTTGTTGTAGGCATGGATAAACTTGTACCACAAATACCTTCTAGCCTAATATCTTATAAAGCAAGTGCTCATGCAGGAGCTCTTTTAAAAATTTAAGTGCTGAAAGGGACTCATGTTTCCCTGATACACAAGTGCTTGACTTGCATTGAAAGAAGATGAGTCTGGAGGCTGGTGTGTGTTCTTCAGAAATGGTCTTCCCCATGTAAATTCAGTTCTGTGTTAGAATTTACAGACAGTGTAACACTGAAAGAAGGTTTTTTGTTTTTTTTGGTTTTTTTTTTTCCTGCTTTCTCTTGTGGGCATTTAGTGCTATAAACTTCCCTCTAAACACTGCTTGAAAGAGGGTTTTATATTTGACACACTGGGTTTTTATGATTTTTCTGAGCTTGGATACACTTGATACATAACTCGTATTAAAAATGAAAATCACTTCCTTTCTGATTCCCAGAAGATTAAATAATATTCTTCTCATTCAGCCTCAGTTGTATCTGATTTCCTTGGCTTTGGTTTGATCTACTTTCTCACTTTTCTTGAGGGGGATTTCTTTCTTCTAAGAAACATGGCCTTGATTGTGTTAAGTACAATCTGCCTATTTGTGATGCACTACCTGTAGACCCTGGTGACAGTTTCAGGAAATCAGGCGAGATGGGCACCCACAGAGCTGCTTTCAGTGCTGCTGCTCTTATTACAGGCCTGGCTTTGGATGATGGGGCCAGTGCCAGCATACCTGGCACCAATGTCCCATCCTCTCTCTAGCTCACTTGTACCGCTGGCAATCTCTGCGTCATTTTCCTCTTCCAAAAGCCCTGCTGGCTTTTAACCATGCAAAGTGGTATTTATACAGAGAGCCAGCAGCACAAATGGTCTTTAGATGTGTCAGATTCTAGGGCGCTGCAGTTTGTAATAGAACATAATGATCACAGCTTCCTTTTGAAGAGTGCAGAAGACAAGTATACCCTAGATGGCCCAGGCAGAGACCCCACTGGTGAAATCATAGCAGCCTCAGGTGCCACGCAAACCGCCCGCACTGGGTTACAAACATTCTCCTGATGGAACTTGTACTAGACGAAAGACGAATCCCTTTTTCTTGGTGGGCTAGTTGCTTTGTTTTGTTGTTTATCTTGCAAACAAAGGATAAAATGCTCAAGTTAATAATGTTTTTTGACATCAATTTTAGGCCCAAATATTGAGAAATCAGTGAAGGATTTGCAACGCTGCACCGTTTCTCTAACTAGATATCGCGTCATGATCAAGGAAGAAGTGGATAGTTCTGTGAAGAAGATCAAAGCTGCCTTTGCTGAATTGCACAACTGGTGAGTGATTCAACATAGAAACTATAAATGTATGATACTTGAGTGGTTCCAATAGGTAAAAGTATCAGATGGAAAACATTGTTTATTTAATACATAAGCATCACAGAATAACTCTCCAGCAGATTTTTTTAAGCCCTGTAGGCAGTAGCATGTATCTTGGGAATAAAAAAGAAGATAAAGTATTTGAATAAAAAGAAACCTGATAGACATAATTCACTGGAGTTTGAAGTTGGCCCCAAACTATATGAATGATGCAGAACAAAACCCTAACAAAGAACGGAACCTCAAAAAATAATATTTTTGACAAATCACTGAAAGGCTAATATCATGAATGCTACTAGGAAAACAAAATATTTTCCAGCACTATAATTATACAATAAGAATTCCCTTAACAAAATTCAGAAACATCTCACATAAGCTTAGTGACAGAATCTCATTCTTGGGTATCTTTAAGACTAGAATTTAAACATGGTGCACCAATATGGTTTTGGTCCTGCCTTGCCCTGCCCTGCTACTGATTTTGATGGAAAACATTTCTTTGAGCCCTGTATATTTGCTAATGTCCACAATTGAAACAATATATCTGTTAGTAAAGGTTTAGTTATTATCAGTAGAAGAATGTTCTCATTGTATTAGGACTCTTTCAGTTTCGAGTGGCAGAAACCAGGTCATACTAGTTAAAGACAAAAGAGAATTTATTGGCTGATATACATGAAAATTTCAGAAGTTTCCTTCAGACAAATTTGGCTCTAAATCCTCATTATGTTATCAGGACTTGGTTTGTCTCACCCTCTCTCCTTCCTCCCCCCCTAGTGTTTCCCACAGTCTCCTAGCTCTGCCCACTCTTGGCTTTTTTTTAGGCACCATCTCTCCATGTGGCAGCAAAGATGACCCCCTCACAGCTGCCAGATTGGCTAAAGCCCAAGGGCTGGCACGTATCCACCATGCCCAGGCTCATGTAACATGTTCCCTATGTCTCCTTGGCTTTCCATGATTCTAGAACTTGATCACATGTTCTGCATGTTTTTCCTATTCCAAGTGCTTGCTTTGACATTGAGTGCTTTTTAGCAGAAACTATGGAGTTGTGTAAAACTAAGAATTAGGCTTAAAACTAATCTAATCTAAAATACATGAATTTTAAACCATCTGCTATGTATCATATAAGATCCTAAGGGTGCAGAAGACAGCAGGAACTTCAAAGAAAACCTTCTCCTTCAGTTATCATTCAGCCTCTCAGAGGCCCTCTGAGGGGAGGAGTCACCTACCTCCCCCCACCCCAGTCATAGCATCTGTATGTCACCGGAAGGCCTCTCTGTTTGATCATATTATAACCTAACCAATTGTTCAAAGCAACTCCAAGAATATGAGAAATTAAAGATGCTATAGTTGTTCTTACTATTATTTTATAGTTATAAAACTTTCCAATCTATCTTTAGGTAAGTTACCCTAACACTTAGAAGTACACCCAGCTTCCAGGCCTGTTCTCTAGAGCCAAGTCTGCAGACTTCATCTCTATGGGGCCAACTAGTAAATATCCTAAGCATTGTGGCCTTAAGGTCTCCATGCAGCTACCTAGTTCTGCTGTTGCTGCTCAAAGGCAGCCCTAGGTGATCAAAAAGACAGTGGGCCAGATTTGGCTCGTGAGGGTCATAGTTTGCCAACCCATCTAGAGGCATTAGTTAGCTGTTCAGAGAAGACCACTCTGTCTTATTCTTTTGTGTGGCCTTTTAGAATAAACTCTTCCTCTGAGGCCTCTGTGTGATACCTTCCATCTGAGTGACTCACACACTAATTGACAAAGTGTAGCAGTGCCCTCAGATTACCTCTCTCTTCTCCAGCTGCTCTGAGTACTTCTTATTTTATTTTATTTCTTAGTAAAATGAACATCACATGGGTCATGAGATGTCTTGAGATTTATAACAGATTCTGTGAGAGTTTTATTCCTCAAGAGCTGAAAGTGTGGGGCCAGGAAAGTCAGCACCCAAGGAAATTGTATATTTTTTCTCTGCTTGTAATTCAGGTTGTGTTTTAAACTGATGGAAAGAATCACTTCTGAATGAGCGCTGCCAAGTAGTGCTGCTGTTTAAAAGCCACCTACTTAACAAAATGGCACTTTTTCTGCAAACCGAAGAAGACATTTAGATCAACCATTTTTGGTATGCTGTTGCTATAAAATGAGTAAACACCAGCACTTATTTTCTGATCTAATCCTTAATAAAAATGATCCCACAATCATTGCATAAACGTTAACTTAAAAATAAAACCAAAGTACTTTTAAAAATCAACCATGTATGTCTGCCAAATGGAAAAACCTTGCCTCTGTTCCAAATGAGCCTGCAGCCCAGCAAACATGGTGACGTATTTGAATAAAGCCTCCCTCTTGTTTTCTAAGGGAAAGAAAATGAATTTTAGGGATTGTGGTGCTCTTGAAATATCGGGTCACAAAATTGAAGATGGAAGCTTAGAAAATTTTTTTTAACGAAATTTTCTTATTGATGGTGAAATTCTGCATTCTAAGCATTAGAGAAAACTTTGAATGAACTGTAGGTGTATTAGAATGTACTCATTTTAATACAGTTGTAGCCTCAGGATTACATCGTGAGGCATATCTAGATTTGGAGGACATGGGATAAGTCCTCTGGAGATTTCCAGAAACAGTGCTAGTTCTGAGAGAGATGTCACTGCATGTGGTGCACAAGCAACATGGATGTGTACCCTCCATTTCCAGTTCCTCTTGTACTCTCCTTTCTTTGGGGCACCCAGCTATCCTAACCACAAAGTACTCAACAAGCATTTCATGTAGTTTAGAGCTAAAAACTCAAGTCAGAAATTCTAAATACTCACTTTGCTACCAAAAAGTGCCAGCGTAAGGACCTGAGTCCTGCTTGACTAAATTCCCTGAAAAGTGCTGCTGGAATTCATGAGAATGATGATTTTGAAAGGCTGGGAGGAAGCTGTTGTTTGCACATCCTCGATACCAAGCGAGCACACATCAAGGTAAAATAAATGAAATGATCTCTCTTCCAACTGGGACATGAAGAATACTTTGCTCAGTACAGTTATTGAAGAAAACCATTAAGTAGCTAAAATACAAAATCAAAGTTGGCATTTCAGCAGGACACGGTTACATAAGGCTGCATGGCTG
This sequence comes from Cacajao melanocephalus, assembly GCA_963573385.1. Lineage (NCBI taxonomy): Eukaryota > Metazoa > Chordata > Mammalia > Primates > Pitheciidae > Cacajao > Cacajao melanocephalus. The sequence continues at coordinate 116,769 of CAUYLG010067418.1, forward strand.
TAACATAGATAATTCTCATTTTCCCAGAAAGAATTGGGGATTTGTGAGGGGAACAAAGATGACACAATACTCTCACAGTACATCTTAACAGAAAATAAATTTTGCAACATGAGCATCTGTGTGAAAAGTCACATCAGGAACTAACATGAAACAGCTGGTTTCTTTTCTGTATGATTGGCCTCCTACCACAACTGGAAAATATTCATCCTTTGAAATCATAGCTGCCAGATTTAATTGCTTTATATGCAAACTAGTATAGCTTCTCATCACAAATCCGTGTGTGTGTGTGTCCGAGTTGATTGTGAAGGCTTAAAATGAGCAATGAAACATTAAATTTAAAAAAACATTGAGGAAGGAGAATACTACTTGATAGTTCCACCATATGCTGGGGGAAAAAGTATTCCAAAATAGAGCTGTAAAAATTCTGTTAGGTGCTATTGTCAATTTAACATCTAATTAAAAGCACTCTGAGAAAATGGAAGACTGTAATAAGCCAATGGGATAGGGTGTGTGCTGGGCATGAGGAGGCATAAAGAGGCTTCAGAGAATGGGGGCTGGAGGGAACAGTCCTTTTAGGCAGCTTTGTTTTCAAATTGGAAAGGGAAATCTGTGAAAGCATGCATTCTGTATCAGTGGGCCAGAAGTGTTCCTATACTTTGTGTTTATTTTTTCCCGAAGCAGTGCCAGGTCTGGCCCAAGCAGAATTTGAAAGTAGCTCAGGAGTCTCAGCTCCCAGCCCCCTGAGCCCTGGCCCACTTCCCCTTTGCCAATTTTCCTGCATCTTGGAGTTTCCTCTTTCCCAGCAGGCAGGGTGAACCTCCTGCTGCCCCCTACAGGCCAGGGCTCCTCACCTCAATAAAGATAGGCATGTACAATGGTGTCTCCACTCCACCACTTAACAGTGGTGTCTCCACTCCAAAGAGCGGTTTCTCTCTTTTTTTAACCTAAGGAAACTCAATTGTCTTATGTAACCACTAAACTCATTCCTTTGATCATTATGTATCCTCCCTCCCAAAGTGACATATTTGCATGCTAACAAATGCTTTGTTGAAACTCCCCCAGCCGAAAGAATAACTCTAAAAGTAAGAATTTGGCAGGGCAAAGCGGCTCATACCTGTAATCCCAGCACTTTCAGAGGCTGAGGCAGGAGTCTGAGACCGATTTAGTCAACACAGCGAGATCCCATCTCTACAAAAAGAAAAAAAAAATAGCTAGGTGTGGTGGTTTTCTTAGTCCCAGCTACTCAAGAGGCTGAGAGGTGGAAGGATCACTTGAGCCTAGGAGGTCAGGGCTGTAGTGAGCCAAGATCATGCCACTGCATTCCAGCCTGGGCAACAGAGTGAGTGGGACTTTTAAACAGAAGAAAAAGCTATTTTGAAATAAGTTTATCTTTCTCATCCCTCAAATCCTTCTCATCTACTACTGAAGCCCTGTTAATAGTCAAGCAAAACCACATACAGATTATCAAGGTGATCAACAGGTGGCCCCACATACAAAGCAGATGTTACCATTGACACTTTAAATATTGTGCACTTTTCCTAGGATGTGATCTTGAGGTCTCTCATTGGGAATTTACAGTGGCACTGTTGAGTATCAGAACCACCTATGTAACCATCTGTCCCATATTCCCAGTTTGCTGCCCCTTGGATACCCAGATAATTTAAAATTGTTGAAACATATATCCTTGAAGCCCCTTTATTTTGAGTCCAAATAAGGACCATCACTTTTGCAGGTTTTTCACAGCTGATTCTTGCCATATTGGTTTTTTTTTTTTCTTTGCCCATATCCTCCAAATTTTAGCTGCTTTCTTGTGATTCCTAACTTTTCAAACAATGATAAAAGCCTGACTTTTCTATGTTCTTTGGGTTTTTTATGTGTTATCTTTGTGAACAACTTAACAGTACAAGATGATGCCTGTAAATTAGTATCAACTTCTTTCCATAACAAAGTGTATGTGTGTACATGATAAATAAAAACTCCTAGAGCTTTATATTCCTCCATTGCCTAAGTGCCACCCCCAGAGATAATGATTGTACCAGGCTTTTAAAAACAGCAACAGGCCAGGCATGGTGGCTCACATCTGTAATCCCAGCACTTTGGGAGGCTGAGGCAGGCAGATCTCCTGAGGTCAGGAGTTCAAGACCTGGCCAACACAGTGAAACCCCGTCTCTACTAAAAATACAAAAAATTAGCTGGGCATGGTGGCACGCACCTGTAATCTCAGCTACTCAGAAGGCTGAGGCAGGAGAATCACTTGAACTTGGGAGGTGGAGGTTGCAGTGATTTAAGATCGCTCCACTGCACTCCAACCTGGGCAACGAGTGAGACTCCCTCAAAAGCAACAACACTACCAAAAAAAAAAAAAAAAGAGGCATGGTGGCTTATGCCTGCAATCCCAACACCTTGGGAAGCTGAGGCAGGAGGAATGCTTGAGCCAAGGAGTTCAAGTCCAGCCTAGACAACAGGGAGAGACCCCATCTCTACAGTTTTTTGATTAGCTGGGTATAGTGGTGTGTGCCTGTGGTCCCACCTATTCAGGAGGCTGAGATGGGAGGCATCACTTGAGCCCAGGAATTCAAGGCTTCTGTGAGCTGTGTTCATGCCACTGTACTCCAGCCTAGGTGACAGAGTAAGACCCTGTCTCAATAAAAAGTAAAAACAGATAATTCTCCTGACATCTATGGTTGAAAACTACTGGTTGAGAGTCTTGCAAAGGGAGTGATATGTCTAGGGCCACAGCAGTGGTTTTCAATGGGACAGTTAACAGGAGACAGTTGATTTGGAAATATTTTTGGTTGTCACAGCCACAGGGAGAGAGAGCTGCCGGCATCTGTTAGGCAGAGGCTAGGGATGCTGCTAACCACCTCTCCCACCTCTCCCATAACAAAGAAGTATCTGGCCCCAAATATTAGTAGTGCTGAGAAAGCCTGGGTGAGAGGAAAATGAGAGAAAGAGTGCCTCATTTGTCCTGCCACCTTGGTTCTGCCGGAGCTCCTTGAGGGAAAGATGGGAATGCCTCCCTTTGAAACACTCCTGAGCATCTCCTGCCTGCAGTTGCCTCCCAAGCCACCACTGGAGATATGAAACAGACGCTTTCCAATCACTTGCATACCCAAAGAAACGTACTACTTTTGTCTTCTTATTTCGTATCAGTGCAGCAGGAAATATTTTTTCCATAGTGCCTGAAATGTAGACCCTCTTGCTACACATTTTAAAGGTCAAATTACATTTTTGTCTCCTCGAGATCAGAAAAACAATTATACTGAAGTGTAGAAAATTGAGGGCTTTGCCTTATCATCTGTTTTTCATTATAGAATTCTACTCAGTCCTTAGAAGAAAATGGAAAAATTAAGAACTGAAGGTTGTACTAATGATAGGCAGTCATTTTCAGTAGCCATTCTGTTTCTACCTGAGTCTTTTTCTCATTTTGCAATAAAACCAAATATTGCAGTGGGAACCAGGATTAGGATGAAGATCTGAGACATGTAAAGATAAATACAGTAAGGAATTGTTCCATTAAATGTCTGCTTGGGGGGGTGGTTATTCTTCTTCTTTGGCTTCAGCCAGGAGCAATATTACTTGGTGTTCCTGGGCATACCTGGCATATATCCAACTACTCTGATGCCAGTGACATACCCAGGTGTGCCAGCCATTATGCTATTTAAGCCAAATGAAACAGAAGGTATTTTACATATATTACAGTGCCATAGTGGTTGAACAAATACTTATTGGCCATTTCATTACTGTCTTAATTAGGAGAATCATTGGAATTGTGGCACTGTGTATACTTTAACAGGTAAGCATAGGAAAAATATATATTAGGCAAAAGAGGTCCTAGAATCAGATCTGTGTCACAGAATAGATGCTATGACAACAAGCAAATTTGGCTCTTGAGTTCAGTCACATGGAAGATGTTGATATAAGCATGAGTAATAAGTCAAGATTCCATTGTTAAACTAACATGGCTGAAATAAATGATAGTAAACACTGCCAGTGTACAATGAGAGGATCTGGAGTGGTATAGTGTAGTTGTACGTAATAAGATGACGCTTCTCTCTATGCCATTCAATAGGGCATGTTTGTAATAGGATTACCAGTAGGAGAGCTGCCTTTAGGAGCCTTTTCAGCCACTTAGCACTGTTATATAATAATTTTTAAAAGCTTTCAATTCCCTGTTTAATTATCAGGAATGTGTTAAACAATTCATAGATTTTGCCAGTTCCTTAGACTAAACACGTAGTGAAGACAAAAATCAAGAGTTTAGCCAGCTAGAAAAACATAGGGAGACCGCGTCTCTTAAAAAAAAAATTGAAAATTAGCTGGACATGATGGTGCAGTCCTGTAGTCCTAGCTACTCTGGAGGCTGAGGTGGCAGGATCATTTGAGCCCACAGGTTGAAGCTGTGAGGTTAGCCATGATCATGCCACTGTACTCCAGGCTGGGAAACAGAGAAAGACCCTGTCTCAAAAACAAACAAATGGATGGGCACAGTGGCTCACAACTGTAATACCAGCACTTTGGGAGGCTGAGGCAGGTAGATCACTTGGGGATAGGAGTTTGAGACCCGCCTGGCCAACATGGTGAAACCCCATCTCTACTAAAAATACAAAAATTAGCCGGGTGTGGTGGCTCATGCCTGTAATCCCAGCTACTCAGGAAGCTGAGGCAGGAGAATCACTTGAACCCAGGAGGCAGAGGTTGCAGTGAGCAAGATCACGCCACTGCACTCCAGCCTGGGTGACAGAACAAGACACTGTCTCAAAAAAAAAAAAAAATCAAAAGAGATCAGGTTGTATTTTTGGTTTTGTTTTTTAATAAAATCAAGTTTGTTTTAAAAGACATTTAATAAAAGGTCTCTCTTTCTGCTATGGAAATGAATACAATCCTGTCATTGATCAAAATCCATACAAACCAGACTTTCTGACTAATCTCTTTCCTTCTCATCAAGTGGTTTTTCTAAGTGCCCACCTGCTTGTGACTTGCACAAAGCACCATAGAAAGAAAATTAAACAAACTTATTTCTTCTCCCCACCCAATATTCAATATTGTGCCAGAAGTTAAAGGAACAGAGAGTATGGGGATGAACATTTACTTGCAAGAGACACCAAAAGACAATAATGAAAGAGGCTAATAAATATATTTATGCCTCAAGAGAGCCATATGTATGGTTTCTGTGGCTGTCTCGCTGACAAATTGCCCAAAATGACTCCTGTTCCTCACTCTGCACCAGTCCAATAAACTGAAATAAGCTCCAGGATCTATTCTGAAACTGTGGAAAGGGCAAATACCCATATAACATGGAGAAACTCAAGGTTCCCATGACTTTGTGACTAAGGCAAGTCCCCGTGGTGCAGTATATTTCAAATCTTGCCTCGTTTGTGAATATGTGTCTTTCTAAATAGATGTAGCTCACTCTTTGGAAGTGAAAGCTTCTCTTTTCCTATTTTGTTTCCTCCCTGAGGTTTTTCTCTGCAATAGATGTTTCCCCAGGGCCCTTGCAAGGACTGAATGAATCAGTTGACATGAAGGAAGAGCAGGTTGATAAATACAAAAAGTACTGAACTGGCCTTTTCAGTTTAGGTACAGTCCCCAGGAAACCAGCATAAATAGCACCTCGTATTAATAGCCTTCCTGAGCTACATGTGTGGATTACCTCCATACGTTATGTCAGCCACACATTTGGCACTGGCAGTCAGCTCTGCTGGCACTGCAGCCTTCTTTGCAGAATAAAGGCCCACAATAAGAACTGGAGGACAAGAAATTGTTTCTAATTTCAGCCTAAAATCGGTAAAGATTTCTGAATCTTTTCAGCAAATGAAAGCTTACCGATCAACCAGCCCAGGAACGTGCTTTTGAAAAGGAATTGTTCATTTTCATCATAAAATAGAAAAATAAAGAGGAAATAAGCAAATTGTTATATCTACACATCCCCACAGGATACTAGAGTATGGTCTTTTTACAAAAGTATGTGCAATATAGTCTATTTGCACTAGAAAAAAGATGAAATTGTTCTTATATATTAATATAAATATAAAATACAATATAATAAATACTAAAAAGTGAGTCCCGGATCACAATTTCAGAATTGATCTTGGAGTTTATTTCTGGTTTTTGGACTGGTACAGTGAGACTAAGGAGTTATTTGGGGCAGTTTGTCAGCTAAGTCAGCAACAAATCATATAGAAAGGCCATACCAGAGGCCAATAAAATAGAATTCTTTGTATGTGTACTACATTATGCTTACATGACTATAAACTCTTGATTCTTACCAGGCCATATTCTAATAAAAGGCACATTTTTCAAGGTTTATTAACCACTTAATGAGGAGGCACGGGATGTAGAGTTAGATAGAATACGGTTTAAATCTCATCTCTACATATTCTAGCTCTGAAGCTGGTTGAGTTTTTTTTAACTCCTTCTCAACTACAAAACAGAAGTATTGTTATCACTTTCTAGGGGTTTTATGAAAATTCATATACAAGTAATGCAGAGGCTGAGGTGGGTGGATCACAAGGTCAAGAGATCAAGACCATCCTGGTCAACAAGGTGAAACCCTGTCTCTACTAAAAATACAAAAATTAGCTGGGCATGGTGGCACGCGCCTGTAGTCCCAGCTACTTGGGATGCTGAGGCAGGAATATTGCTTGAACCTGGGAGATGGAGGTTGCGGTGAGCCGAGATCGCGCCATTGCACTCCTGCCTGGGTAACAAGAGCGAAACTCCGTATAAAAAAAAAAAAAAAAAAAACAAATAATGCATTTATCACATCATTCTAGAAAATCACTAGCCTGGCCCATCAGAGATGTTCAGTTAAGGTTGATTCTCTTTTTTTCCAGAGTAGCATTTGGGAAATTTCCTTTCCTCTACACCAAGACACTGGGAATAAGTTATCCTTTCCAACTCTTTATTTAGCATTCAATGGATTCCAGCTATGGGATAGAGATGGTTCATCACCAGTTTTACTTTTTATTACTTGATGAAGAGAGAAGTAAGGCAAAGAGACCCCCAGTTCTGAATGTCACAGTTGCCACCAAAACAGCTCCCCTTACCCTTTCATATCTTGCCATGCCTTCCCTACCTCTCTCTTCCCCTTTCTTCATTCATCCACTTAATAGATAAATGAATATGTGTCAAGCCACTGCTCCTCAAATATTGGAGTGCATGAAGAGCATCAAGGGCCCCATTCCCAGAGATTCGGATTCTGTGGATATTGGGTAGCACCCAAGAATCTTCCATTCAGTGAGTGTAGTGGATACAAATGTAGGTGTTTTGCAGACCACACTTGAAGGAACACTTTTAGAAAGACTGAGGGATGAAGACAGTCTTTTTCCTAAAAAAAAAAAAAAAAAAGGCCATGGTCTAGTGGCTGCAGATGTAAACAAGCTGGAAAGAAGCTGGGGGAAGGGAAAATCAACTCTGCTTGGCTCATTAGGAAAGGTTCCATTGCAGAGGTGACCTTTGAGCAGGATCTTGAAGGAAGACTAGAAATTTGCAAGATTGGAGAAGGGAGAAAAAATATTCCATGCAGAAGAAGCAACACAAGGAACCAGAAGCAAGAAAGACCATAATGTGCTCAGGGAGGAGTACCCTCCCTCCATCAATAATGATGGTCTCCATCTCCACTGGGCGTGGTGGCTCACACCTGTTATCCCAGCACTTTGGAAGGCCAAGGTGGGAGGATTGCTTGAGGCCAGGAGTTCGAGACCAACCTGGACAATGTGGTAAAACCCTATCTCTACCAAAAAATACAAAAATTAGCTGGATGTGGTGTTGCACATCTGTAGTCCCAGCTACTTGGGAGGCTGAAATGGGAGAATCACCTGAGCCTAGGAGGTGGAGGTTGCAGTGAGCCAACATCACACCCACACCACTGCACTGCAACCTGGGCAACAGAGCCAGACCCTGTCTCAAAAAAAAAAAATTAATAAAAATAATGATGATGGTCTCACTCCATCAACAAATGAATTTTGGGCACATCCCTCTCAAATCAGAAAATTCATTTATAAATTATACATGTGTACTACTGTTAATCTGTATACTAAAGATTAGGAAAGTCTACTTAGAATAAAAAGTGAATACATAAAATTTAATATTTTATTTGTGCTCCACTCTGGAAGCCTGGGCTAGGGTAGGGCCTTACTGTGGGCAGTAACCACCTGAGACTGGAGATGCCAGTGGGGAAGAGCTTTCTGGGCCAAAACGAGAAGGGCCCCTCTCCTCCCCTTTTCACACAGGAGCAGAGGATGCTAGGCCTGGCTGCCTTGGGTTGAATGTGGGCCAGCATTTCTGGCACTTCTTGTACCATATCAGTTTCTTCCAGTTTCCATTTCTGTTATTTATGTTCAGCAACCATGATGGCATCTACATAAACACCCTTCCCCTTCCCCCTACCTTTTTTTTTTTTTTTGAAGGAAATACAACAGTGATCAGAGTGGTTGGCTCTATTTTGTGCTTGAGACAAAGGGGCATTTTGCTTTATTTTGTTTTATTTTGAAATTTGTTTCATTTTATCCCGCTTTCTAATATTTTCCAGTTGTTTATATTGAAATTTGTTTGATTTTATCCTGTTTTGTAATATTTTCCAATTTTTTCTAGTGAAATTTGTTTCATTTTATCCTGCTTTCTAATATTTTCCAGTGTTTTAGAGTGAGCATGTAAAATGAATTAAAAATGTGAAGAGCAATGTGTAACTCAGGTCCTTAAACAGAACCTTTGTGGTATAAGACAGTTAACATCCACAGATAGAATAGTTTGCTTTCTCTTTCCATAGAGGTAGCTATAAAAGGGGAAGCAGGGGAGTCTGCATTTTTATAGTCATAGAAGCTGAAATACAGTCAAGTTATTTTCCCTGAATAGTGATCTCCTTGAAAAGAAACTGAACTAATAAGTAATTAGCAAATATAAAAATTTCTATTGTTCATCGAAGTCATATGTAAAATTCCAAACATAGGAATATAGATTTTTCAGTTGAACATTTGATGCTGTGGGATGTCCATACTATGGGATTATGCTATTCTGTCATTTAAAAAATTCCAATAAGAAAAAGGAATCCCTGTGTGGTTTTTTTTAAATTAATAATGTCCTTTTTGAAGAACTCCAAAATTTTGTAAGTGTTGAGAATTAGTCCTTATACTAAATCTGTGTGTCTCATTCCAGAAATGCATCTCAGACAGTACGAGGAACAATTTATTAACCATTATTTCAAATCCTTGTCTGATTCCAACATCAAATACGCAGACTAAACAACATTAACACATTGTATTGCCTCTTATAAAAGAAGTAGAAATAAAATGTCAGCCCGATTGGCAATTGATTGTAGTTATTGATGTTCATTGATAGTCAGATTGATTTTGACTTTGCTTTGTGTGTTGAGTGTGGTTCATGCTTGGGGCACTGCCACTGTATTTCCTGGATAGGCATGATTAGTAGGCAGCTTTTCAAAGGATTGTGTGTTAACCTGTCTACGTGCTGTAGACATGTATGTTGGGTTTTATGTGTTTACCAAATAACACTGTTAACATTCAAGAAATCTTTAGAAGTACCAATTTGTCACCAGTGCTGCATGTAGAAAAAAAAAATTCTATTATATTTCAGTTTTGAAAAGAATTCAGGTTTTTGTAAAACCTAAATGCACATATATATAAAGTAGAAGGTGACAGACCTGGGAATTCCAGCAGTGTAACAATAAGCAACAACAACAGATAGCCAAGGACTTGATAGTGTGCTCAGGGTTAAATAAGAGTCAGTGGAAGTGGAGAGGTGCATGAGAGAGACAGACATTTCTGGGGTGGAATTTAGAGGACGTAACCATGTGGGAAGTGAAGAAAGAGGAGTCATAGACACTGGGTGAGGGACGACACCAGTAACCAGCATAATGGGTACAGGAGAGGGGACAGGATGGGGAGCAAAACAGAGCAAGGAAGAGCCTGGAATTGGCAGTGTGCAAGAGCATGAGTGCCGTTTGCAGTTAGGGCTGCCAGGCCTCCTGACCGGGAAATACAGAACCATACAGTCTTGCTGCATTTATGGCTGTTAAGCCAGGGAAGCATCTTTGTTGAGAGCTGCAACAGTTGAGAAATTGGTGAGCTGAAACCCCTGACTGGCTTTGCCCTGGGCCCCAGAATTGCTGGTAATACTGGGGAGTTGGACTAGAAATGGTACTCATGGAAAGTACATTACGCCTTAAATGTATAAAGGAAGTTTTCCTGCCTTCCAACTGATGGGCAAAATTCTCTCACTAAGGGAAGGGACACAGATACTCAGTGCTAGCTAGTACAGGGCTAGATTCCCAGCTCAAGGCCCACGTGGTGGCCACTGGGCACTACTAGGCTGTCAGCCCAGCTGACATTCCTCTCAGGGGATGTTAGAACTGTTGGTCACAGTTCTTATTCCTTTTCATTAAGGAGCAGAGCCCACAGTGGAGAGAAATGTTTTTGCACCACTCTTTTCATTTTAGTGAAAGAAATGGAAATTCTTTATGCAGAAAAGCCTGGCTATAGGGCTTATCAGTCTTTGGCATGCTTTATGCTATTTGGTAGAGGCCAGGAAGGCTGAAATATTCATCAGCATTCATTAGCATCCTTTCTTCACAGCAGTCCCCACCTTCTCTTTCTACAGCATGCCCTCCTGCTGGGCCTGCCTCCCTCCTGATGCTCCTATTCTGCATTGTCAGCTTGGCAGATGATGAGTTAAGGACGCTCCAGCTGAAGCACTTTCCCCACAAGAAGGTTCCGCAGCAAAATTGTCTGGGATCAGATGGTCCCAGGCTGTCGTTACAGATTGAGTTCTTCACCTCCCCTTTGAAATTCTGCTTTCATTCCTCAGTATCTACCAGTAGATTCTGCTCTCCAGCTTAACAACCACATTGATGGTCCTGTGGCTGCCTCTCTGTGGCGGCATCTTTATTTTTGAAGAACGCTGGGCCTGACATGATTCACCCAAGCTTCCAAATGAATCAGTTTTGTCACTCAATGCCTCCGTCTCCAAATTTAAAGAGTCTTTCAAAGGGCAGAAAATGATAAATCTGTTACTACTAAAGAGGCTTTCTGATTCTTTTCATTATTGTTATTATTAGTCCTCTATAGAAAGGAATCAAGACAGTGGAAATATTTTTCTAAAATGACACTTTATCTCTGTGATTAACTATATAATAAACTGTAAAGTCTTTGCCATGGTAATCTCCTCCTTGCACCTTATTGCTTTGATAATAAAAGCTTTTTTATGGCAACAAAATAAAATTTTACTATCCAGGCAGTTTGGCTAAAATGAGAAGATGTGTTTTTAGAAGGAGAAAGGGCACATCTGAAACATGTGAGGTTCATGTGGGTTTTATGGGAACTCTGATTATATAGAACACGTTTGATGTGCCTGGTGCCCTCCAGAGGGCCTTACCCAACCATTTAGAGAACTTTTAGTGGCCAGTGGAAAGCCAATTAAAGAGTTATGTATTTCTATCAAATACTCAGATCACTGTTGAAAAGTAAAAACATTCAGAACTCAGCATTTCAGATGATTAGTGGTGAAAGAACAAATTTCAGGAATTAAACCACCACAATTTGCAAACTCCCTGTTTTGACTGAGCCAAACCCTGTGTGTTTGGTGAGTATCAATACACCTTTATTCATAAGCTTATGTCTCAAATGATTGGATTCTGTCAGTAACCAAAATTACAAAAAGTCTTGCATAAATGTGATTTATATGCAAGCACCACAATGTACTAGTTTCATTATTGTTAGGCCACAGAAGAATGAATATGTTGTCTTCCCTTACTTTCATCACTATCAAGAAAGTTTTGTTGAGCAACTGATAATAGTCTAAGATCATGAAACTGAACAGAAGTTTTTAAAAACATAGTCAGAGCTCCTAAGGAAGTAACAGTTAAGCAAAGACCTGAAGGAGGACTCAGAGCTGAGTAGATGGAGAGAAGCAAGGTTAAGGAGAAGAGTTGTCTTCAAGGCAGAGGGGAGGGCTCATTTCAAGGCCCTGTGGCAAGGAGAGAGCCAGGTTCGCTGCTCCTGGGATGTCAGGAAGCTTAAATGAGATCATTCCAGTAAGGCACTGGCACTCTACCTAATGTGCCTGGCCCACCGTCTGCACTCAGAAAGTGTTTCTTACGATTAGCTCACATTTTGAGGCAACTGAGGGCTGATATGTGTCTGCATAGGTGTACCTCGAAAGCAAGTGTGTGACCTTGCAGCTTCCATAGTAGGAATGTGGTTCTTGATAGTGTCTGTGATTCTTCAGTGACTCATCAACTCCCTAATGTCATTCCTCTCCAAGGAACTTGTTCCTCCCTCCGTATCTGGTAACTCCATACCAGGGTTTTGCCAAGTGCCCTCTGTTCTTATCCAGCCTGCAGAGTCATCAAGCTGCAGTTGACTATCCACACATGTCTATCTCTGTCCTGGTACCTCTAGGAAGATTCCACAGGACGTGCAAATGGCACCGATGAAATTACTCCCAAAACTGGTTGTGACACACCCAGGCACCCCAGGCTTTGTGGGCCTTTAGAAGGATTTAGGCATGGTCCTTCTTTGACCTTCTTTTAGTCTGGCACTCGCTTGATGAGAGGCTGGCTCCTCACTGTCTGACAGCCTGCCAAAAGACAGGCTGGCTTTACTGCTTCCTCCACAACCACTTTCCACCATTATTCTTCCCTTGACAAGCCTACTGCCTTGAAAGCAAAACCCAGGGAACCCTCAGGTGTACACATTGAGATTCTCAACGGCAGGTTGGGTTCTGCCCCGGGCTGGCCCCTGATATTGGTTTGCATCAGTTCATCAGCTCCAAGCTGGGTCCTGAGTCAGCAGAGATTACTGGCTTGCCTTTGTACACATGAGTTTTGAAAGCAGCCACCCTTAGATAGCAGAGCTGGAATTACTATGATGCTTGAGGATGATCTTCTGTGGAAATACCCAGAGGAACAGAAGCCTGGTTTGATGCCAACTTCACACGCTCTTTCACTTCCTCAAGGGTGTGCATTAAGCAGATTAACAATTTATTGTGTAAACCTTCTTCCCTCCTGTTGCTAGCCCAGAAGTCCTGAACTAACCATTGTTTATAAATACCTAGCTTTGTTTAATATGTGTTAGACCTGGGGACATGTATTATACCCTAAATGTCCATCTTGTAAATTCTCTGAGCAGAAAATTATGTTAACAGATTTGATCAACAAAAGTGTTACCGTGGTCTTGCAGCTGATACATTAGCAAAGACCCTTGCTCACATCATTCCACCACCCCCACACACAGGGGCAGGATTCCCAGCCTCCGGGGCCTCTGCTTTGCCTGGAGTCTGCTCCTCTTCCTGCCACTGGGCATCTGAGGACATGCCAGTCTCGTGTCACATGCAGCTATTTCCCTTAGTTGTGTGCCCGGCAAGCTCTCCAAACCCAGGGACTCTTATTTAGAAATCCTTCTAGTTGATTTGGGGAGGAGAATCCTAATTTCTTCTTCTTGCCATTGTCATTTTCTTTCCTCTCTGTCTGCTTTTCCCTATTTCCCCAGTGAGTCCTGGCAGGTCCTCTCACATCCTTCTCAGCACTCCCAGAAAGAATATCATCATGCTAACTTTTCTCTCTTCTTTCTTCCCTTTCCGTAAGGGATAAAAATTCAAATATGTCCTCCAGCAGAGTAGCTTAACCATATATTTGTAGTTTGGACTTCTGGCTCCACATCTGTAGATTTTCACCGAGTCTCTCCAACAGTTTATCTCGAACAGTCTTTGTTTTCCTAAACTAAGTGCCCCTCTCTAAGAAGGTTATAAATAATCAAAACACACACACACACACAGTTGCCTCTGTCATGGCTATGTTTGTGAACTTAGCAGAGAAGCTCACAGTCACAGGAGCACAAAGCCTATTGACTCAGCCCGGCATTTCATACAATTACTGAATATATGCTGGCTGATATATAGAGGGTCTCTGGAAACGCAAGAACTCATGACATTGGAGACCTCTAGGGAGGAGAACTGAGTTAGTTGGGGCAGAGATGGGGAAAAAAGAGTTCCTTCTCACTGTACACCTTTCTGTATCGTGCATTTCCTATATTTAAAACACATTGTGTCAGTTTGCTAATGTACCCCAGAACTTAATGTAAAATAAAAAAAAAAAATTGACATCATACCTATGTAATGTCAATAAATAGATAAGGGACAGGCGTCCTGATATGTTGGTTATACCAAAGTGATCATATCCAGTGACCATAGGCCATGTGTGTCATGGGGCTTGCTGATGCTGTCTGCAGTTGAGAGACTAGGCTTAGAGCCCAGTTCTGGAGAACTTGCCATGCACTGTGCAGTTAGTCCTTTCCGCTAGAATTTCCTGGTTGGGAAGAGATGAGCTCCTGAGCACACAGTCCTTTACTCTTCAAGTATTTAGGCTGCATCATCTAGCTAAGGAGCCCCCAAACTGCTGTAGATATATCCCAGAAGTTTGACAAATACTGCAAAATTAAGAGGAAATAAATTTTCAACACACTTTAAATTGCAAAAGTGCATCTGATAGAGAAGAAAAAGTCCATGTGATGGAACAATCTGAGAGTAATAAAGACGATAACGAACAGTGTATTGAAGCACATTAAATATGAGTTTATAATTAATGTGTGTAATTAAAGTATACAAACAAGCAAAAAAAAAAAACTTCTAGATTACCTTTGAAGGATGCTAAGGAACCAACTACCATTTTGAATACAAATAAAAGGGGAGAATCAAGCATTCATCCTACCTTACCTATACAAACTGTACTTCATGATAACCAAATAGTTGATAAAGTTTCTCTTTATGGAAGAATTCCAAGAAATAAATGAAGAAGTAGTGATGGAATGTGAATGTCTCAATTTTGCAAACCCTATAAATCTAGGCAATAATCGTCAGTGGCTGATAAGATCGTAAAAAAGAGAGTGTCTTTTGTATTTCCTATATATTTGCTATTTTAGATGTAGAAATTTGATTAAACTCAGTCTGATTTTTTTTTCAGGTGCTGTAGTTCATATCATATACTTCTATCAGCACACACATAATGACAATACACTTATCAAGTGTTCCTCCTAAGAAAATAAAACCTGAATCTAATCAAATTTCTACATCTAATAACAAATTTATAGGAAATACAAAAGAACAAGCTAAATAACACCATGGAGATGTAATCAGCAAAATTCAGACCTTGCACAACTCTTGAGGACAAACAATCTAATTTCTTCAACAAATAAATTGCAAGGGGGATGAGAAAACAGATAAGAGGGAACCTCTGGTTTAAAACAGATTTAAGAGTCAATCAACCAATTGGAATGAAGCAGGGTTTGGTTAGATCCTAGTTTTAATACACTGTTTAAAAAAAAAATTTATGGGAAAGTTGGGGAAATTTGAATGCTAAGTAGATATCTGATAACACTAAAGTACTGTGAATGTTTTATAGATTAATAGTAAATGATTGTGGTCCCCAAAAGTCCTTATATTTTAAAGGCATATATTTAAATATTTATGGCTAAACTAAAAATAGAAAGAGAATCTGATATCTATGCTCACCCACCCTGGAGATTTTTCCCAGGCTCCTCACCCTGCACGGCTCCTTGCCTTTTTGATGAAACCTCTCTTCACTCCTTCCTACATAAAACTCTATAAAAGGACATATAAGAAATTTGTCATGATGCATTACTTCTGGGAGGGGAACTAGAGAACTGGGGGTTGGGATGGGATACGAGAGAAGCAAACTTTGGGGCAGATCATTGTTTGCTGTATGCAGGTAATACCTCTTCAAAGGACTAACCAAAAAATAAATGAAATATGAGAAGTTCATTACAACCTTGAAATACTTGTTCGGGAGATTGAGAAAGGCAGAGACTCATGTTGTTGAGCATGTGGATAGATTGACCCAGACTATATTTCTCAAAGTGTGGTCCCAGGACCATCTGCAGCAGAATTGGGCCCATCTCCTTCCCTCCCAGCCAGAATCTCTCAGGGTGGAGCACAGAGACAGTGGGAATTACAGTTCTTGAGGACCTAAGTGCCAGCTTTTCAAATACTTATTATATTGTTTTGGAACTTTGGAATACATAGGACAAAAATATTCCCAAATTTAAATTCAAAGCAGCACAATTCTGAAAGTCTAAAAGACTTTTTTTTTAGGCTTGTTGACAATGATTTAATCAGCAGATGTCACTATGTAATCCTTGGGAATATCCCTTCCACATCGCCTCATTTTCTGGAGAGGCAGAGTGTACTGCTGGCATTGTAGCATAGAAATATTTATGGTAATTTTATGCTTTGTTTAATGAAAATAATTTCTCTTTTGCTTTCATTGCTTATTAAAAGTTTATCTTTGATTAAGCATTCTTTGCTTTTGTTTTTGTTTTTGTTTTTCCCCAGCATCATTGACAAAGAAGTTTCATTA
The DNA here is from genome assembly GCA_963573385.1 of Cacajao melanocephalus. Taxonomy (NCBI): domain Eukaryota; kingdom Metazoa; phylum Chordata; class Mammalia; order Primates; family Pitheciidae; genus Cacajao; species Cacajao melanocephalus. The sequence goes on from CAUYLG010067418.1 coordinate 133,156, forward strand.
ATGGCAGAAATGGATAAAGTTAAAGAAGAAGCCAGTAAGTAGACGACACATGGTTATTTGATTAGGAGCTTCCCAATCAGAAGGAATCCATAGGTCAGACTGACAATGATACTAGATTCTGAGCTGGGTCCTAAAATTTATACTGAAATTTTGGCTCATGAACTCTGTAACCTTAGGCATGTCATTTAGCCCCTGGAACTTCATTTACATCATCTTGCAAAAGGATATAACTGTAACACTCACCTCATATAGGTGACTGTATTGCAAGATGGACACTTAATACATAATGGGTGTCAGTTGAGTTTTTGGAAGTCCAAGGGGACGTTTGTGCACATAAAGATCTTATAGTTAATTGGATTTTAAATGACATTGAATTTAGTATTACATTTTAAGACAATTTTAAGTCTTTACGACTTATAAATCTTGCTATATTATTTACATCATCATTTTTACTAGTTCTTTTTTAGGTTCAATTAACTTAAGTTTATCATATTAAATTTTTCTAGAAAAGTAGTTCCATTTGAAACTTAATTACTTAAATTCCCCTCAACATTTTAAATTACATATATAAATTTAATATACCTGATTTGTCTTAAGCACTTCAGATGTCGGACAAGGCAAACTCACAAACCTAACAAGCAACGTGTTCCTAAGCTTTTAAGTAACTCTTGTAAGATTAATAATTCAAAATTAAAGGTATACTAAACAGTTTTCTTAAAATACTCCAGTTCTGTTCATGAACTTCGTCAAATACACTGACACCTGCCAACTTAAAACCACAAAAGAAAATCAATTCCATATTTTAAATTAAAAATCACAAATCAGATTGCTTAACGTACCAAATTCTCTATTTAAATAAGGAACACGCTCAGATTATCTTGATCATTGCAAAACTGAATCCTAAATTTAACAAAAAATATTGACATTCTTGATTTGACTTGTTTTATTTTCTTTATGCTGATTTCTAAACCTTTACACTGTGGTAAAGTTACTTGAGTAGTAGAGAAGATTTACCACCTTAGATAGACTGAGGCTCATGAGTTGGAAATTTCAACAAAGACAGGATTAGTCAGTCAGATTCACATCAAGCCGCAAGTGAACATGGTAGGCTGTCTCTTATTACTGAATTTAGTTTTCTGTGTTAATGGGACCCCTAAGAGTGTATTTTTCAGCTCAATTCTTGTCTCCTGGGCATTTTAAATTCCTCATCTTTACCCAGAGATGAATTTGATAAATGGCGGTCTATGCCCCAAGCAGATTTCAGTGAAATCCCTTTACCTTTAAATGTGATGTCTTTCTTTTTGCCAGAATGAAAGATCAGACCAGATTCTTCATTCTTTTTTATTTTTCTTGTCTAGACCTAGGCCATAATTCAAGTGTCATTTTATGGAAAATAGTTACCATTATTTTTGTTACACAGTTTTCTCAATTGTTATTCATTTCAGACCTCGTTTAGTCAGGCATCTAAATAATTTTAAGCAACATTTTAGAACCCTGAAATAGAGCAAACTTTATTAAATGAAACTAATGTGATCCAGGGTGAAGCTACGGAATATTTAGGTAGTTAATCTCTTTGATTGTGAAATTATTTTATTCTTATGAAATTTGTTGATATCTTCAGTAAAAGTAGATTATACACACAACTTGAGATTTTCCCTACTTCTCAGTTATAGCTTATTGTAGTTTTATGTCCTAATGATAAAAATGCTAACACCCAACATAGACACAAATGATCCTCTTGAACCAAAATAGAAAGTCACTAGCACATCATCACTTTCTTAGAGGTTAACCAAAGACCTTGGGTTTCATGTACTCATTCTTCCTTCTTGGGACATGATAATGTTCGATGCCAAGACCTGTGGACTTTGGAGCATCTCTGGAGAGCATCCCATTTTAAAAACTTAATCAATAAACACGTGGGCTTCCTCGTGTCCATGATAAACAGCAAACAGATAGATGTAAAGCCTGCACTCATCGAGCTTTCAGTCTATCTGAAACTGCTAGATTGGTTGACAGGGTTCACCTAACTTCAGTAATTGGTGCTGCAGATCCTGGGTTTTGGACTACCTTCAGCCCTGGGGAAGCCCATTTGCACGCCTTTGAGGCAGGCGAAACTGAGTTCAAGTCCAACCTCCATCTCTAATTGGCTGTGTGTCCTTGAACCATGTTGTTGACTTCTCAGAGTCTGAGGTTTCTGGCAATGGCTCACACATGTAATCCCAGACCATTTGGAAAGCCAAGGCAGGAGGATTGCTTGAGGCCAAGAGTTAGAGACCAGCCTGGGCAACATAGCGAGACCCCCCATCTCTAAAAAAATAAAAATAAAAAATAAATTAGCCACACGTGGTGGCATGTGCCCATAGTTCTAGCTATTCTAGAGGCTGAGAGGAGAGAATCACTTGAGCCCAGGAGTTTGAGGCTGCAGCAAGCTATGATCATGCCACTACACTCCAGCCTGGGTAATAGAGACCCTGTACTAAAAATAACAACAACAATAACAATAATATCCATCTCAAGTAGTTATTGTAAAGATAAAGTGAAAAAATACAGGCACTTGGCACAGAGCCTGATACAATATGCGTGCAAGAAGGGAAGAGCTCTTATTAGCAAATTACCCCAACTCCCTCATATTACAGTCAAAAAATGGAGGTCAGGGGTTCTATTGCATCTCTCAAATAACAAGCCTGTGTCAACACTATGTATTCTCCATGAATAGAAGGAACCATGGATTTCTCCTCTCTAACTACAGAACTGTCTTCCCAACCACCCTCTTTAACTTGGTTCTCTGTGGTCTCAAGGGAATTTTTCACAATTTACATTTCCTGTAGACGTTATAAACCGTATTTCCTCAATTAGAATCTCCTAAATCCCTCATGGCACCTAACACAGTGCTGAGAAGACTGTAGGTACGTCATAAATATTTGTTAAATGAGTTATTGTAAATAAATCAGTATCTATAGACTGTGGGAACCAATGTTAATGAACACTCATATAATTGCAAAAAAAAAAGAGGAGGTATATTCTAGATGAATAGATCTCACTTTATTAATAACATTTAGAGTTAGCATTTTGAGTATACTATACTAAACACCTCACATGTTATTCCATTTATTTCCGCAATAACCCTGCAAGATGTGATCAATTCCTACACAGATTTGACAGAAGAAGAAACTAAGCATGTTATAGTGCTAGGGTCTCAAACTTCATGTTTATACCCAGGTATTCACAGGTATCAAGTTCACTAGAGATAAGGGAAGAAAACATTACTTTGTAAATTAGTAGTAACACAAACAAATTATGAAGTAGAATACAAAATTCACAAGAATTTTTAAGGAATAAAAAGGATTTCAAAGAATCTTTGTGCTTAAGGAGCCATTTCTCTGGCTCCTGGCCCCAACCTTGATTTTGAGTGTATTTTCTGCTGAGGGTTATTGTTTGAGAAGCCTTAAGATTTTCTGTGGTTCAGATAATATAAGCAAGCTTCCAATGTGTTTCAAAAACTTGAAGGAATTTATAAATCCTATGGAGAAAGTGGACTTCAGCATACCAGATACTGTTTATACATACATAATATTAATTAAGTCTTGAATGCAGTGAAAACCTAAGCTGTATGGAACTGTCTCCCTCTACAGATTTCTGAAAGGATATTGCTTTCAAAACATACTTATTGTTCTATTTTAAATTACAGGATGAATGAAGCTTAAGATCTGATCTGTTCTTGTTTTTTGCTTGTGTGATTGATGTTTTTGAGGTGAAAACGTTCCCCACCCCCCACCAAAGAATATTGGCTTTAGATCTCAAGTTTTAAGGCATTTTTCATAATGAAAGGCTTTGAAATGTTAATGAGACTATATGTAAAACTCATTCCAACACTTGCTGATGCGAAGTATTTATTTCTGTGCATATTTGCATGAGTGTAAACTCAGAATTTATTGGTGATCTTGCACCTGCATTCCTATTTTGGGGCCCATTTATATCTATTTCTACAAAGTCTTTTGTTTGGTATGAATGCCCAAGTTCTACTTAATCAAAAACAACAATGACCCCTAATTGTCACCAGTCTCACAAATGATCCATGAAGAAAAGTCAGATCTGTTGGACTGTGTCGTCACTGAGGGTCTGCTGACCCTTTACTAGCTGCTTTTCAAGTCTGGGCCTTTAGATTTTTTATTATTATTATTATTTTGATGAGATAGGGGTCTTGCTTTGTTGCCCAGGCAGGTCTTGAACTCCTGAGTCAAGCAGTCCTCCTGCCCCAGCCTCCCAAAGTGCTAAGATAACAGATGTGAGCCACTGCGCCCAGCATAGAATTAATTTTTCATTTTAGTTTGCAAGAAGAATGTATCTCATTTCATCTTCCTACTTGAATTGTTTTCTCATGCTGCAGATGTTAGTCCCATCCATATGTTGAATTATAATGGCAAACAAATAACAGAGCTAATCAAAGGTATGAATCCTAAACAGTCTTAAGTGACTCCTGTAGAAAAGGAACTTCCATCCTTCTTTAGATATTCCCTTTAAGTAATGGATTAATTCATTCATTGAATTCTTCACTCAACAAGCATATTACACACCCCTTGTTTACCAAGTAGGCACTAGGTGCCATGGACACAAAGAACTACATGGTACAGTTCACACTGTAGTCCCGAGAATGATTGGAGGTGCTCACAGGGAACAGATAGGTAACATTAATGTGTCAAAAGGTGCAGGGGGAAACCGTGGCACCCTGGGTGCCCAACTCTATCTAAAGAGGGCAGTGACTTCTTGGCTTCAGCCACTTGTTGCTATGTAGGAATGTTGACCAACTGTGGCCAGAAATTCCAGTACTTTAAGAGATACCCGAGAGCCAGCTTTCAAATGGAATCTTCTAATTTTTAAATGTGGGCAATTAATTTGTAAAAGCAATGTGTGGACCAAACAAAACATATGTACTCTGGCTGAAAATGATGGTGAGCCACCCTTTTTGTGACCTTTGGTCCAACTGGGTGTCCTGAGACGTCACTCAGCAATATGTTGTCTACATTGAGATGAAACTTCCTTTCACTCTCATCATCCAGACAAGTTTTTCACTAGCTCCTCTGTATTCAGAAAGACTATTAGGCACAGATCTGTCTGCCCAGCCACATGGTATTGTAAATGGGGGTCAGGAGGAGCCCCAGTTAAATAATCAAAGCATGATTAGCATAGTTTGACAGACGATAAAGCTCTTATGTGTTATAAACTAATTATTTTATTAGCATCTCAACATTGATATTAGCATCTCAACATTGATATCAGCATAAAAAGATTATGTCTTTCAGTCTGTCTAAAGAATGGTTTATGATTTGCAGGGAATCTTAACTCTTGGTGGATTCTGTACTTCTTTTTGGGCTTTTGCGGTGATTATCTTTTGATATTTTGTGTAATAAGAACTCTTAAAATCATAAATCATATTGTTTGGCCCTGCATGGGTGCTGTGAATCTGGTCTAATAAAGCAGTTGATCCTTGTTCAGCCAAGCATGGAATGTGAGTCCAACATGCGTGTCACCTTAGATGAATACCTCTTTTCTTATAACTCAAAATGCTCATCCCAAAGAAATGAAAACAATTCATATATGAGTCGAATTAGAGAGCCACAAGTCTATCTATTGAAAGATCCAACTTCATATTTAAACCTCATCCTGTGCATTTGTGTTAATTGCTTCTGAGCTCCATAATCTTTTGGGAAACACATGTATATACACACAGACACAAATTAACTGATAGGCTACTACATCTATTTAAACCTCTAGTTCATCTGAAGATGTGTGAAAATGTTGGAGCCCGAGTACTCCCTAGTGTCTTCTCTACGTATGCAGGTGCTAAAAATTTCACACGAATCTAGTTCTAGCTGGCCTCACTCACTCTCGAAATTTTTCCACTGGGGACACTTACAGAAAGACCTAAGACACTCTGGGGTAGAACTTTTCTTTCTTTGCAGAATGGAAACATATCTGCAGAGTATCAAAAGCAGAGACATTTTTGGCTCACAAAAAACTAATAATAAAGTTAGATTTTTATGTCAGATTCCAATAACACAGCTAGTCACCCTAAATGAGTATGTGTTAAACTTCAAGAGGGCTGCTGCTGTTAAAGTTTAATAGTGCAGCACATACAGAATGATTTCTGCTTAGTGGACTTCCTGTCTTTGCAGTATCACTCAGAGAGGACTTTAATAAGTGTTGTTTTTCAGAGATCAATTTTCTGAGTAACTCACAAATTTCAAAAGTCTAAATTCCATAAGTGAGGTCAGACACCAGTGAAGAAAATGCAGAGTGGGAGTGTACAGTGAATCAGAAGGGACTGTTTGGCTTGGGGATTGGTGGAGGAGGACAGGAGGAACTGCATTGTTGGCAATAGGCACCAAGGGTAAACCCGCCTCCGTGACCAACTCAGAAAACACAGTCATGGTCCAACAAAGCAATCAGGCTGTGGAGCGAGAACTGATTCCAAGAAATTAGGTTATTTAATATGTTTCAATCTCTGGCCCTAATTTGTGACTCCTCCCTATTTGGCAGTGGAAATCCTGACCGCTCGTCAGAAGAAAGCAGAAGAACTAAAGAGACTTACTGACCTTGCCAGTCAGATGGCAGAGATGCAGCTGGCTGAACTCAGGGCAGAAATTAAGGTCAGTTCTAAAATATCACAGCCTGAACCCTGAGCCAGAGAGCTGATCCCCGTTATGTTTGTTTTGCATCCATAGAGTGCTGCTCTCTGAGGATCTAACATCTACACCCAGCTCTCTTCCACAGGGTGGAAATAGAGAACACAGAAGGGGGAAGACCCACATAATCACTGTGTTTAAGTGTAATGTGTTTTGAAGGAATGTTTTACTCCAAAGGAGAAGTACAAGCTATTTTGTCAGGCAGTAGAGACCAACCCAAATAAGGTAACTTGGCCATGAATTATAGCTGGGATGGGGGATATTATTTTAACACACGGTGATTTATAGGTATGTATATAAACACATCCACAGGTATATACATACATATGAAGCATGAACGTAGTGTAACGGTGAGGATTAGAAAGCATGCAGTCTGTGGAGATTTCTTTCCTATATTATTTTTTAATTTAGTTGCATTTTTATTAAGAATGCTACCCATAAATTTGTATTTATTCAATTCCTTCATTGATATGCAACAGAAACTGACCCTGGCTAACCTCAAGGACAAGTAGAATTTGAAAGGATGTGAGTATAGCTCACCAAAGCAGAGCCCTATCTGAAGGTTCAGGTCAACAATTAGGCAGGAACTGGGGTGGCTCGGGTAAAATAAGAAGCAATAATCACTAGACACGCTCTGATGGGGCCCTCAGCCCTGTACCACCCCACTTGGCTCAGAACCCTAAGTGAGAGGCTCTGATTGGCCTCTACTTGGGTCACATCCATCATTTGGCCCAGAGAGGGTGTGACATCTTGATCACCAGACCCACCAAGACTATGGCTCTTTGAAACTGCATCAGGGTACAGTTAGCAGAAGGGGAAATGGTTACCAGGAAGGCAAGTATAAGTATTTACAACAAAATAGGAAGAAATTTTAAAATTCCCCTTATCCTCTTTTTCACCCAGTATACTACACACACACACACACACACACACACACACACACACACACACGCCCTTCAGCTTCTTACACACTTCCAGGAAACTAGAGTGGTTGTAAGACACAGCTGCTGCTAGCTTTAGAAGTAAGATTGCAAATTGGGGCATAAAACTGGTTGGCAATGATAGACAGTGGCAAGTGACCCCCCTCCTGGTTGGGCACGAAAGCAGGCCCTGTGGGGAAGAGGACCTCACTCGAGGGTGCTGAGGGTGTCAGTGGCCTTTCTGTTCTTACATTCTGTGCTCTGGCCTCTATGGCCTCCCACCCATCCAATTTCAGTGGCCTCTTCGCTAGTCTCTCTGCCTACACTGTCTCCCTCTAGCCTCATACTCCACGAAGACCAGATTTAAATTCCCAAAGCAGATCTGGTTTCCCCCATTATATCTCCTTCCCCTCAGAAAAAAATTCCCAACTGGACTCCAATATATATTCCAACTTCCATCTCCCCCTACAAAAATCCCAGCTTTCTAGAACATCAAGTAAGATATATAAAATTGCCAGCTTCCTGGTCTATTGAAATCAACTCATCTTCCAAGTTTCATTTCTGCCTGTCAAAATCCCACCCATCATAAAATGGTTAGTAGCACAGGCGTTGGAGTGAAACAGTCCAGCTGCAAAATTTTCTACTTCTATGACCTTGGATAAATTACGTGTTCTCTTAGATTCTTAGAACCCCAATTCCCCCATCTGTAAAATAGAGATAATAATAGTACTGATTTCATAATGCTGTGATCAGATGAAATGAGATTATCTGTTAAGAATTTGGCCAGTGCCTGGTAAGTGTTCAATAATTTTTTTAATGTTCCCTGTTACATAATCTTTCCCCATTGCCCTCAGTAGGAAATAATTTCTTCCTCTTTTATATTCCTGAAGCACCAATCACATTTCACCTTGTATTGTAGTTAATGGTATCTGTTTCCCTTGCCATTGCTAAACTCCCTGGTAAACTCAAGAAGGGACTGAGTCACAGTTATTTCTGTATTTCTCACCCTATCTTCTACATGTAGATCTTAATTTTAAATGAATTGAAAAATAATCTCTTTCTCACTTCTTTTCACAGCACTTGAAATTCTGCCATTTAAGATTATATTTTCCAGACACTAAAGGCTTTGTGGACTTCCCGGTTCCCTATTAAAATAGGGATGGGGGTCTAGGAAGGACGACATGTTTTCTCTTGATGGTCAATACCTTAGCAAGCACTCGGCCAAACTCAGAAGACCCTACCAGAAAGCAATTCAGAAAATTACTAGGAGGGTGAAGGGTGCTAAAAGGTTAAATAGATGAGTCAGACACACATTCCATGTAGGCCCAGACAAGAGAAACACAGGACCCCACATATTCCCCAGGCAGGAAGATGGTCATGCCCCAGCCAGGTCAGGACCAAGACTGAGCATAGATCGTCCCAGCAACAGGGCTGGAAGGACCCCCACTAGGTCAGCACCACAGTGTGCACCAGAAGAGCAGAGTTAACGCATCCATAGGGTGCCTCGGTCATTTCTGTAATCGTGGGGCTCCTGCTTTCCGTCTCTTTCCTCTAGCACTTTGTCAGCGAGCGTAAATATGACGAAGAGCTCGGGAAAGCTGCCCGGTTCTCCTGTGACATCGAACAGCTGAAGGCCCAAATCATGCTCTGTGGAGAAAGTGAGTTTTGCATACTTGCTAAATAATTCTGTGTGAGTAAGCTTGGTGCTATTTGGAGTTGCTATAGGAAATGTCAGGTGTGCAGTCCCTCCAGGGGGCTAAAGTGAGGTCTAAAGAGATTTAATGATCTAAGCTCATGACACAAGTCACCAGAAATGTCAAGATTTGAACTTAGAGTCTTCAAATGCCACTGCCCATTGGTAAATCCCCAGGATTTATTAAGTGGAGCAGAACAGGTCAACTAGTTTATACCATTTGCAAACTTTTCTGAAGCACTGCCAGTTAAACTGCCTCTCTGATTTCAAACAACCCTGGTTCTACAGAAACTTGTCAGGCAGAGAGTGAGTCTTCCTAGTGTGTTGTAACTGTCTGGAAACAATCAGCTATTGTTGTGCAGGGCCCAGCTGTTGTGTGAGCCCTTCAGCAATGCCATGAGCCTCTGCCTTTGGTTCTCTGTGCTGAGTGAGGTCTGCAGATAATGAAAGACTCCACTCAGCCATTAGGTTTAGCCTTGTTCCCTATTAAGCCTTAATTAGAGCAGCTAATGTGCAACAAAATTGGCTGCTATATTTTCCCCCTACACCAGCCCACCCACAAGGGGAGGTGGGAATGAGCACTGAAGTGGCTTTAAGGACAGCCACAAGGAGGAAAGAAGGACTAGTGAATGATGCAGAAACCCACAGCCTTGCAGTCAGCTGAAAAATCAAGATTTGGCTGTACTTCCTATTATGGTATAATTAACTATACTATGCTACACTGCGTACATGCATAGTAATACAAGTTGCTTTTATCACTTCACAATCTATGGTAGACATTTTTTCATATCAATATATTTAACCAATCATTTCTGTAAATAGAATTGATGTCACCAGTCTTCAGGTTGCTGCATTTAGATTGCTTCTCGTTTTTCACCATTAAAATAACACCGCTGATCACCTGAGGTCAGGAGGTCAAGGCTAGCCTGGCCAGCGTGGTGAAACCCCGTCTCTACTAAAACTACAAAAATTAGCCAGGCATTGTGGTGTGTGCCTGTAATCCCAGCTACTTGGGAGGCTGAGGCATGAGAATTGCTTGAACCCAGGAGGCGGAGGTTGCAGTGAGCCGAGATAGCGCCACTGCACACCAGCCTGGGCAACAGAGTGAGACTCCGTCTCAAAAAACAAATAAATAAATTAAATAAATAACACTGCTGTGAGCATCCTTGTCCACACATCTTTGGCAATTATTTGATTTTCTGACTGAATTTTTAAAAATTAGTTTCGTTTTTTCCCCCTGTACTCTTCCGTATGAAAGAATCTACCTATTTGCCATTCTCTATCCCCAGCTTTTGCCCCATCTCTAAAAAAGGGAACAGTCCAGTTCACAGTTGTAAAAGGAACTGCCCACCCTCCTTTCCACGTCAGCCTGCAATGAGCAAGACAGTGATGCTGAGTGACGCCCTGTCACCTCTCTCAGGGGCGGTGGGGAGGCACCCCTTCACCTCCTTTCCTCCTGAGCACTTCAAGTGCCATCTAGTGGGAGAAATGGTTCCTTACTAAATTCCAGGTATCCATTCTGAAAGACAGAGACCGTAATTGTCCAAAGGCTCTTCCTTCTCAGCTTTGTTGAGAGCACATTGAGAACCCACAGGTACTAGTACTGAACCGGAAATAGTGGTCCCTGATCTGCAGACAATAATGACTTTGTAAAACTGAATCTGGTGAGCACAGGAGCCACAGAAATCCCCTGGTCATGTCTGGACAGGCCCAGCTTGCTGTCACACCTTCCCAATACAATGAAGACACTAGGAATGCATCCCTGGCCTTTCCATGTCTCCTGTATTGTGATCCTTACTGGTCCCGCCTAATCCTCTAGCAGAACCCTGGGATTAAATCTGATCCATCAAAGGGAGCAGACAAAATTGCTTTCAAAAATTGGCGACAGTTTTAAGAATCAAAGAAAGCTCTAGCGAGCAGTCAGATTCTGGTGAACTGTGAGAGGGAAGTCATGGTTTTATCCTTGAATTGATTCCCTCCAGTTCCAATTCAGTGTAATCACATAGAAATCATCCCAGCAGAAACCACGACTTTCGAAAGCAGCAGGAATGGTCATAATAAATGCTGAGCAGACCTGCCTGAGCCTTGAGCCCTGAGCCCTGATGGGGGTCTGCCTGATCAGCTTGCCTTGCCTGTGACCTTGGAATTGGTGCACATCTGCAGTGAGGCTGCAGAAAACGAGGCTGATTAAAGATGGGATAATGGAGCGATAATGAAATATGCAAGATGCCTTAGGGGCTGTCAGGCCTGGCCCTGTGTTTGAGGGATATGCATGACCCAGAGTAACAGAATTCCTAACATCCAGTATCACCCCATTCCCAAACTCTTAAAAACATTGTGGCTCTGACAGGCCAGAGTGTCCACATAGCTCCCAATCTTTCTGTGTCTGCAGTACCAGTTGGTCCACAGAACTGATCAGGGAGGTGAGAACGGGTTTGGTAATGGGACATCTCGAGGCAGAGTGCATTTACAGACAGGGCCAGAGAGGGAATCTTGAGGTTTCATTATCTCTTTTCCCTTGGTGATTCTTGACCTAAAGAATAATGTTTAAGTTGCTCAGATATGTCTTATTTCTTACAAATGTCTCACAACTTGGATGATTATGCTGTAATCACAGTTCAGTGATTCCCACAGGAGAAATTTGATTGTTCTCTTAAGCACCAAGATGTCCTTTCAAATAACATCTTTCAAAAGAAAACTTTCTGAATGTTTTTGTAGAGCTCCTGGCCAGTTTCTTCATCTTCTAGCGCTTCCTAATGAGTTACTGAGGCAGCAGTGTTGAAGGTGCAGCTCGTAACACTGAGCACTTTCTTGTTGCAGTTACACATCCAAAGAACAACTATTCCTCAAGAACTCCCTGCAGCTCCCTGCTGCCTCTGCTGAATATGCATGCAGCAACCTCTGGGAAACAGAGTAATTTTTCCCGAAAATCATCCACTCATAATAAGCCCTCCGAAGGCAAAGCAGCAAACCCAAAAATGGTGAGCAGTCTCCCCAGCACTGTCGACCCCTCTCACCAGGCCATGCCAGCCAACAAGCAGGTAAGCAGACACCAGTGCAGGGTACTAGAGGGTGGGGGGCACACCCTGTTTCCAGAGGAAGAAAACAGCAACTACTAGATGCTGGGCTTCCTGGGGTCACACTCAGGCTCCTTTCACCTGCCCTTACCCAGTCACCACCCTTGCAGCACTGCCTAACTGGCCTCCGGGAACTCCCCTGGTCTCTCTCGTCTATCCCTCCCAGGTGCTTTCCCACGTGGAGGAAGTGGCCTGCATACACTCTTGACCCATGAGCAGACAGTCCACCCAATGAGGCGGCTCTTCTCATGGCTAGGACTGCTACCATCCCTGGGGCCCCAAAACCAGCCCACATGTGGAAGGGACCCACAGAGACTCAGGAACAAGATTCAGAACGTGACCACTGAAACTACTAATGAGAGGAAACCTGGCATTTTTTTTAAAGATACTTTAATCTCCACTTACGTTGAGTTGATCCATAAGAGGCTAAAGTTAGTGCAGTCTTCTCTTGGGATTTCAGCAAGGAGAATACATTTCAAAATGACATTCTTCATTCTTACCTACTATGGCATCTAAAAACACAAGTGCCCAAAGAACAATCTTTCTTCTCCTTCTGCTTCTCCACTATGTCTTTGGGAGGTGATTTCCCCCTTATCCTTGGAGCATTAACAAAAAATTAGGATCTGCCAGGTGCGGTGGCTCACACCTGTAATCCCAACACTTTGGAAGGCTGAGGTGGGCAGAGCACTTGAGGTCAGGAGTTTGAGACCACCTGGCCAACATGATGAAACCCTGTCTCTACTAAAAACACAAAAATTACCCAGGCATGGTGGCGCATGCCTGTAATCCCAGCTACTGGGGAAGCTGAAGCAGGAGAATCGCTTGAACCAGGAGGCAGAGGTTGCAGTGAGCCGAGATCACACCACTGCGCTCTAGCCTGTACACCAGAATTAGACTCCATCTGAAAAAAAATGGATCTGAGGATATAGAAGTTGGGCATGCTATAAAGATACCTTTTATGATCTGCAAGAGAAAGTCTTTTTTTTTTTTTTTTTTTTTTTGGCAAGTCATTTAAAATGCTGGTTTTCTAACAGGTATCTTGTTGGGTTTCGTTGTCTTGGCCTTTGAGAATTCTTATTAATGACACTGACAGGTGTTTCTCAGGCCCTGAAATCTTCATGAGCTTTAAGATAGCACCTTGATAAGGAGCATGTTATAACTTCATTAGTTAAAGATCATACTCAAACCTGTTTTTACTTGTTGTCTAAATGTATCTTTACAAATTTTGTTCATTTTTTCTTTTTTGGCACAATCTCGGCCCACTGCAGCCTCAGCCTCCTGGGCTCAAGCAGTTTGCCAGCCTCAGACTGCAGAGTAGCTGGGACTACAGGCGTGTGCCACCATGCCTGACTCATTTTTTTTGTATAATTTTTGTAGAGACAGGGTTTTGCCATGTTATTCTTAAACTCCTGGGCTCAAGTGATCAGCCTTCCTCAGCCTCCCAAAGTGCTAAGATTACAGGTGCAAGCCACCGTGCCTGGCCTCTCTGTTCATTATTAAATATCATGCTATAATTAAGTCTAAAATTTAGCCTATGAGTTTTCCTTTTTCATAGTTTCTTTAAAAACAAAGGAGGCCAGATTAAGTACTATCTGTATAGATACTTTTTCAATTCTCTGTTTTAGCATTTTAGGTAATGGCTCATTTAAGTTGAAATACACTCAAATATCTAAGTCAGAACACTGTAGACCCAGGTAAGAAGGGCCCCTGGGCTGGGCCCTGTGTTTTCAAGTAACCCTTCTTGACCTTGACCCTTGCATAGCCATGGCTCTCTCTACAGAGTAAGGAGTCAGAGAGACCAGGGAGACAGGGCCACTGAAATCTACACTCTGTATTCTGAAACATGCTGCCAGTCAGCACTCAAGATCCTGGAATTCTATTCCCAGGTGGGCCCAAGCCTGCTCACAGGGTCTGTTTGGACCACTTTCCTATATACATCATTTTGAAGACAAACCACACCTGTTGGTCTGAAGGGTGGGAGTGAAGGCGAAGCTTAGGTGTGCAGGCTGGAATGTCCACATTCGTGTGTGCAAGGCCGCCTTACAATGTGGGATGGAGCCAGAGTTAGGAAGAGACAGCATTCAGACGTATAGTGTGTAAACCCCGAAAATCTGAGACAAGTCTCAGACATCTTAGAAAGTTTATTTTGCCAAGGTTGAGGACATGCACCCATGACACAGCCTCATAAGGTCCTGACGACATGTGCCCAAGGTGGTGGGGCACAGCTTGGCTTTATACATTTTAGGGAGACATGAGACATCAGTCCATTTGTGTAAGATGCCCATCAGTTCAGTCCAGAAAGGTGGGACTACTGGAGGCAAAGGCAGACAACTGGAAGTGAGGAGAGGGCTTCCAGGTCTTAGGTAGATAAAAGACAGATGGTTGTATTCTTCTGAGTTTCTGATTAGCCTCTTCAAAGGAGATAATCAGATATGCATTTATCTCAGTGAGCACAGGGGTGACTTTGAATAAATGGTAGATAGGTTTGCCCTAAGCAGTTCCCAGCTTAACTTTTCCCTTGAGCTTAGTAATTTCGGGTCGCCAAGATTTATCTTCCTTTCACCGGAGTATGGGCCCACATTTGTACTCTTGCTCTGGGCTCTGAATTATTGGGGGTTGGTCTGCCCTAAACCTATACCATCCAGTCACAGTGCACAAATTAAGAACCTTATATATTTGTAACTCATAAAATTACATGTTTTCATAAGAGGTTTGATTTTCAAAACAGGTTTGTGTTCATGTTAAAACTTAAGAACCTTGTCAGGAGACAGTATATAAAGTGGGAATAGCTCCACCATCTCCCTGCGATAGATAGGTACCTTGGGCAAGTCCCTGAAACTCCTTATCCTCATCTATAAAATGAAGCACATAATAGCAACTATCTTAAAGGGTGATTCTGATGTTAAATGAGGTAGTGCATGGTGAAGAACCTCACCCAGTGCCTGGCACATGGTAAGCACTCAGTGAGTGTTGGCTATCATTGACAGCTCAGAAACCTTTTCCTCATACAGGAGCTTAATCCATTGCATCCCTACACTTATCCATTTACGTTCTTGGTCACTGATTTGCTGAAGGAATGATTTTTCAGTAGAGGCTTCAACATTTCTTTGCTTATAACTGCAGAAAGTTTAGAAAAATAATGAACTACCTCTGTGAAAATATACCTTATTTCTGCATGCCACCAAGACCTGCCAGATATGCTTCACCCCTATATTTGCCCAAGATAATATTTCTGAACTATGAAGATATTTGTTTCAAAAAAAATTAGAAAAGCTACTTTAGAGAAGAAAAGTTACAGACAGAATTTTACTTTTTCTTCACCTATGTAATTAGAATTCCTATTCATAGGCTTGAAACAGGAAAATTTCCTTGCCCCCTTTGCAGGCCTTGAAACAGGAGTGCCTCACTTACTCAACCTGAAGCTCTCAACCCCTCAGGGGATGGGGAGCATCCAGGTGAGCAGGTGCAGGAGCTAGAACGAGCACTTTTGGGTACCGGCAGGATCAAAACTCCATGCAGCCCCCTAGCAGCATCTAGGGTGGTACCCGTGACCCCTGGAGCCCCAGAGGACATGTGTTACAGTGCTCTTTTAGCTTTGCAGTCCAAGGATGGCTTGAGTGTTTTAATAGCTCAATAGACCTTCAGCTTTTTCATGAAGGCAGAGGGTCAGTGTGACACTTTTCTGTATCCTGAGCTCTTGTCCAGCATCCATGAATAATCATGTCATATGAACCAAGTGAAGGATAGTAAATGCAGGGGATTTTATTGCCAATGGAAGTGGCTCTCAGCAGGAGGGAGAGCTGGAAAGGGGACAGAGTGGGAAAGTATTCTTCCCCTGAAGTCCGGCTGTCTCCGGCTGGACTCTTCTCCAAAGTCCTGCTGTCAAGCTGTCCCTCTAAAGTCAAACTGCCTCTCTCTGACATCAGACTGCAGTCTCTGACATGCAGCTGCTTCTCCTCTTCTCCTCTTCTCTGCTGTCTGCCAGTGGAACCTGGGTTTTTTATGGAAACAGGATGGGGAATGGGGTGGGCCAGTGTGGTTTTGGAAAAGGCAACATTTGAGCAGGAAAATAGGGCTTGAGCGTGGGGCTTGGCCAGGGACCCCACCCTTTTTCTTTATAGAATTTCTGTGCTTCCCATCCCTATCAGTCTCTGCAGACTCCCAGAAATCTTCATAGTAGAGGATCATCATTACTCTACTCCTGGCTTATATTTTATTCTGCTATAGTTTAAGCATCTTTATGGATTTTATTTGACCCAGTTTTTGAATTGTCTGCCTTATGCTTCTGTAACCTCTCTTTCAACATCATTTTCTTGCAGTTCCATTTACAAAACAGTCCACTATTCTTTTAAGATTAAGAATTTTATCTGCTTGACCTCATCTTCATGTTTCTGATTCTTCTGGTGTATCAGAAAAGCTTACCTGTGGCTTAGAGATTTGGTTTCCCTGATGTCTACTGGTATCATCTGTGATTTACTGGCATCTGATATTTACCTCTTTTCTTTTTTGGTAGAACGGACCTTCTAACCAAAGACGGAGATTTAATCCACAGTATCATAACAACAGGCTAAATGGGCCTGCCAAGTCGCAGGGCAGTGGGAATGAAGCCGATCCACTGGGGAAGGGCAACAACCGCCACGAACACAGAAGACAGCCACACAATGGCTTCCGGCCCAAAAATAAAGGTGGTGTCAAAAATCAAGAGGCCCCCTTGGGGACGAAGACCCCTGAGGCCCTGGCCCATTCTGAAAAGCCCCGGCGAAGGCAGCACGCTGCAGACACCTCAGAGGCCAGGTCCTTCCGGGGTAGTGTTGGTAGGGTTTCACAGTGCAATCTCTGCCCCACGAGAATAGAAGTTTCCACAGATGCAGCAGTTCTCTCAGTCCCGGCTGTGACATTGGTGGCCTGAGCTAGGATGAAAAAAGAGCAGTTTTCATTCAGTTTTGGTTCCCTGCCCGAGGTGCTGACCCAATTCGCTGCCAAAAGAGAGTCAATCAGAATATACAAATCCTGTATGGTTGTGTCTCCTCTCTTAATCATTTTTACTAATTCTAATAATCAGCTCTAGCTTGCTTCATAACTTTCATGGCTTTGCTTGATCTGTTGATGCTTTCTCTCATCAAGACTTTGCAGCATTTTAGCCAGGCAGTATTTACTCATTGTTAGGAATATCAAGATGTGGCTGAAGATCAGAGGCTCAGTTAGCAACCTGTGTTGTAGCAGTGATGTCAGTCCATTGATTGTCTTTAGAGAGTTAATGTTACAAAAAAGAATTCTTAATAATCAGACAAACATGATCTGCTGAGGACACATGCGCTTTTGTAGAATTTAACATCTGGTGTTTTTCTGAAAAAATATATATACATATATTGCTTTATTTGAAACAAATTAAAATATGCTGCATTTGACACCTGGCTAGTTTCTTTTATTGATTGATACCCACCTACTTATTGAATGTACTTTTTAGTGCTTTCAAAAAATCTTGAGAGACTAGAAGTTGTGGTGCAAAGCTCTGAAAAATAAATACTGTTTCTATTGGGACATACTCTTTCAGAGAAAAAAAAATGCCCTTTCAATTAGGTTACACACAAATAGATGGATATGCACCCTGATCATCTTAGACACAGTATGTGGCAGCTGGGCAGTTGGAAACGTTCGTTGCAAGTGCTACAAACCTCAGCTGAGCCTAGCTTAAAGAGTAAGAATTTATTGGTTCAGTAAGTGAAAAGTCCATTTGGTCCAGAGTTTCACTCTTGTCGCCCAGACTGGAGTGCAGTGGCACAATCTTAGCTCACTGCAACCTCTGCCTCCTGGGTTCAAGCAATTCTTCTGCCTCAGCCTCCCAAGTAGCTGGGATTACAGGCATGCGCCACCACACCTGGCTAATTTTTGTGTTTTTAGTAGAGACAGGGTTTCACCATGTTGTCCAGGCTGGTCTCAAACTCCTGACCTCAGGTATCTGCCCACCTTGGCCACCCAAAATGCTGAGATTACAAGCTTGAGCCACCGTACCCAGCCAACTCCCATCTCTTGATTATCTTAGCTCTCCCTTCCTCCTTGGGTTGACATTGCATTCAGAATGGCGGCAAAGGGCCGCTGTGCTCTTAAGACTCAAGTCTATTCCCCACACTGTCCAGAGGAGGTAAGTTATCCTAGTAGCCTCTACATGGAGCAAGTGTCTTTCTCAGAAATCCCAGCAAAGGTCTTGCATATCATTGTTGGTAGGCCTGCGTCTTAAACCTATCATGGAAGGCGGGAGAGCAGTGAATGGGATGAACTAATTTGCATAGACTAATCAGAGCCCACTCCTGGAGCTGGGGTGTGGCCAGCTTCCCAGAGTTCCTGAACTAGATGCAAAAGGGTACTTCTCAGGAAAGGAAAATGGATACTCCGTGGCCCAAACCCCAAATATCCCCAGATCCCCTAACTTTGACTACAGGGCAGTCCAGTCTGGGCGCTGCTTCCACTGGACTCACATGTGTCCTACAGATTTGTTGGCTACTTGCAAGGGCAAATGCTTATTCTCAGCTCAACCTTAACATTTTTTCTGGCAACCCAGGTTCCCTGGTTCTCTTCCACAGAGCAGCCCTGAGCAGCTGAGCCTGCAAGCCACGCAAGCATCTGTTTCTTCTTTTGCCAAGTACAGGAGGATGTTTGCTCTCTCTGTAGAGAGCTTTCTGAGGTCTCTGGGTGTACCCAGAGATTTAATAGGAATTCTAAATGTTAAGTCACATTCCAGGAAGGAAGGAAGAGTTGTTCATTCAAATAAGAAAGATAAATGTTCAGCACTGTAGGCCCTGTTTACCCCATCTGAGTCTTGGAATTTATGTATTACAAGACAAGGATTTTACACAGGTTTTTATGTAGCAAGATTTTGCTCGCCACTGAAAAATGTCAGTGTAAATGTGGCTGCTTCAAAGATAAGTCAAGTAGTTCTTGGAACGGGGATAAAAATGAAGTTGCCAGGTCAGGAGTGCACCTGCCTTTGTCAGAGTTGAACCCAACCGCTCTTAACCTTGACTCACTCCCTCAGGGTTAAGAAAGCCCAAACACATTCCTGAGCGCACAGCAAACACTCCCATGCCACTGAAAAGAAACAAAAGAATGCTAAAAAGTGTTCGGACCTGATTATATTTTTTCCTTTTTTATCCTTTTTTTTTTTTTTTTTTCTTGAGACAGGATCTTGCTCTATCACCTAGGCTGGATTGCATGATCATGGCTCACTACAACCTTGAACTCCTGGGCTCAAGCCATCTTCTCACCTCAGCCTCCCAAGTAGCTGGGACTACAGGTTTGCACCACAACATCCCAGCTAATTTTGTTAACAGAAACGAGGTCTCACTGTGGTGCCCAGGCTGGTCTCAAATGCCTGATCTCAAGCCATCTTCCTGCCTTGGCCTCCCAAAGTGTTAGAATTACAGGCATGTGCCACCTCACCTGGCTGATTGTTGCCTTTGTTATAGACCCTGGGCATGTGAGCATTTATTAATTTGCATTTTTGAAACAGTAATTTCAATCATAGTGTCTGGCCACTTAAACACCATTACATATCTTCATCTGTCTGGTGGAACTATTGGTGTGATCCTGAAGATCTGAGTCCTATTCTGCCGTTCTTTTAAAATGTTTTAAACTCTAATCTCTCTACTTAATGCACAGTAGTCAGAAAAATAGATTCTTCTCTCTTAAACATTTGCCTAGTAGAAGTTAAAATAGTTTAATATTCAGGAAGATTGAATAACTTCAAACTCACATTGTAGCATATAGATTCTCCACCAAGACTTCATCCTTGAAATCCACACCTTCCTGTTGGGTTCCCAATTACATTCCAAATTTACATTTCTTTTGAGAATCTCTGCATACTCCAGCTCTGTCCTGTTGACCCTATTCTAGAAGTGCTTAATGCAGCAAGGCACAGAAAGTTAAACGCAAATTGCTGCAAAATTCACCCTCAGCGGAGGACTAGAAACACAACATGCTCAATTTAAAGCTCAATTCACAAGCAATTCAATTCTGCTGGCATCAGAAAAAGAAATTCTAATTAAACATTCTTAGGGAAGGACATCAAATGAGGTTAATAGGGAACTACCAGATTAAAAGCAGTTTTTTGCCAAAGTAACAGATGGGAAAGCCTTAATTTGAACCTCAAACTTGATTTCACCATGAGAAGTGGGGATCAAGGGTCTCTGCAGTTCTTTTCCTAGACCAGTTCAGTGCTCCCCAGCCCCACCCAGGCACAGGTCCACAACCAGACAGAGAGATGCCTGAATTCCAGGCTACCTTTGATAAAGCTTTCTCCTCCCTCCCTTTGCGCGCTGCATCCCACACTGCCTGTTTAAAGCGCCCTCATGTGTCTACAGATGACAAAATGTTTATTTCTCAACAGACATTCCAGTGACAGCATCCAATGACCTACGTAAGGGCACCCTTTTTTGCCGTACTTGTTTCAGAGGTCCTACCTAAAATTCAGGCATGGGTGGGCTTGGATTCCAGATTGCCCCCAGGTACTGAAAAATGAAGCAAAGGAAAAGAGTCAGTCGCTTGTTCTTAAATTTCTTAAGCAAACTATAAAGGAAAAAAAGCAATTCACCTAATACATTGTTCCAGCATTTCCTTGAAAGTACTGAGCTATCCCAATTGCTCTGATTTTGTGAGAAAATTAAGAAGAGTTGCTAAGTCCCATTGCCTCCCTTGTTACTTAGCTAAGAATTTGAAGCATAATTTAAATACTATTCTTTGCAATCCATTATGAGGATTTAAAAAAATTTTTTTTCAAATGGAGTCTCTCTCTGTTGCCCAGCTGGAGTGCAGTGGCGCAATCTCAGCTCACTGTAACTTCTGCCTCCCGGGTTCAAGTGATTTTCCTGCCTCAGCCTCCCAAGTATCTGGGAGGACTACAGGCTCGTGCCACCACACCCGGATAATTTTTTACATTTTAGTAGAGACGGGGTTCACCGTATTAGCCAGGTTGGTCTCAATCTGACCTCATGATCCACCCACCTCAGCCTCCCAAAGTGCTGGGATTACAGGCGTGAGCCACCGCACTCAGCCTTTTTAAATAAATTCTAACAAAGTTTTCTGTTTATTCTTAGTTTCGAGGAACCAGGTCCCCAGTCCTGGGAGGCTGCTCAGCAGAGCCCAATATTTAATCTCATTATAGCAGCCCTGCAGGCAAAGGCTCTCTGGTCTGAATCTAGTCTTTCTATCTAAGAAACACACAATGCTGCTCTCATCACTCAAGGTTCTTACACATTAGTGATTAATTATCAGAAGCCCCTTTGAGAACTCTTGTTTTTTCCCACAGCTCAGAGGAGCTTCTGGGGCTGCCACTAAGTTTCAGTTTCATAGGAAGAATTGCCACAGACAACTTTTACAGAATAATAAGTACATTCTAAAGCAAATTTGGCTGAGAAATTATGTAGATTTCTGGCAAAAAAAAATTATTTCAGAAGAATGACTGTGACAATGGCCAAAGAACTTCC
The DNA here is from genome assembly GCA_963573385.1 of Cacajao melanocephalus. NCBI lineage: Eukaryota > Metazoa > Chordata > Mammalia > Primates > Pitheciidae > Cacajao > Cacajao melanocephalus. The sequence goes on from CAUYLG010067418.1 coordinate 155,008, forward strand.
ACAGAAAACAGCAATGTAGAAAGTGCTCCCTATCAAAAACAGGTATCTTTTTTTTTTTCCTGAGATAAGGTTTTACTCTGTAGCCCAGGCTAGAGTGTGTTGTACTGAACCGAGCATGGGAAGTCAACACCGAGACAAAAGTAGGCCAAATTGCAGGGTCTTTATTGCCGGCGACCACGGAGGACTCGCGTCTTTCCAACCCGTGGCCCCGAAAAGGAGGGTGTTAAGACCTTTTATACCCCTAAACCCCCCTGGGGGTGTGCGTGTGGGGCGGGGGTGGGGGTGAGGAGCTTCAGACGTTCCGAGGGCTAGTGAATTCTGTAAATCACCTTCTGGGTGGAGATGAGGGTGAGGGGCGGAGGTGGGGGTGAGGGGCTTCTGCCATTCGGAAGGCCAGGGGACTTTTGACATTCTGATTGTTACTTAAGCGGTTAACAAAAGTCAAAATGAGCATTTGTTTACACATTGTCTGGGTAGGGT